>NCQV01027258.1:0-19044 GCA_002740545.1 Lophocereus schottii | reverse complement strand
GTTCAACGTAGTTCCGTTTAAAGGAGGGCAAGCTTTCGGGAGATGTTGAAAGAGTTCATGATGGTCTTTCGTTCCCGAGAGTGAATAGAGTTCATGCCTCTTCCCTCGCTGAGTCTACGTCTAGCTACTTCTCTCCTCTTTTCGGAGGGGAATTACGTTCAACTAGTCTTTCAGGAAGAGAACAAAGTGGAGCTAGCTTTCTTCTTTCAGGACCGTAAGCAGGCAAATAAAACTCTTCAACGCGTCTTTCCGTTGGTCGATCCACCGTGCAATGCCTAGTCTCTCCTTGCGTGGTGACGATCCGCTCACCTTCCCGAACGGGGAAGAAGAGAAATATATTGAAAGATCTATCATCACCTTTTGCCCAAGTTGGGGGTTGAACCTACTCGTAACGAGAGAGCCTCTGATAGGGCATTTAACGAGAGTTCTAAACTCCCAAAACTGATATCGTAGCCTGGCTTACGGCCTTTTCAAAGGGGTTTTCCGATCTTTCAATAAAAGGTGAAACCACCCCTTTTCATGGATGACCCACCCGCTCTTCCTTTTCTGAAGCCTTCAAGTCAGAAACTTACCCATCAGGGAACTATCTCATAGTATTCATGCCTATCTAGTCGGTCGGGTACGTCAACCGCTGGTTACCTTGAAAACATGAAAACTCTTTCCTGAAGGTAGGAAAACCGTACATCAAACTTGCCTTTCCGGCTGGGGACGAGTTAAAACATCGCTTTCAGAGTACCCTTTCATGAGGACTTGAAGCGGGGTGAAGACACGAGCAGAACCACGAGCAAGCAAAGCAAAGAAACCTCTTCTTTCGAGAAGGTATGATCTGCTGGCAAATAAACTCGTTAAACCTCCCGAGGTGATGTCGAGTTATTTCATTCCCTCCCAATCCCGTTACTTTTGGGTGAGTTCAACACCTCGTTCCTGAAGGTCTGAACCTCTCCCTGCGGAAACTCATGCTATCGTCGACAGCTCTGGCCTCTCTTTCTTCTTTCTTTCCGGGTGGAGCTCTGGTGAGCTCTTCTTTCTGGCTTGATTTCACGCGTTGTTAGTTCAAGCGCTAATAACATCTCTTTCATTTCATTGAAAAACAAGCTGTTATAGCAGCTTTTCTACTTATAGGAAAACTACTCTTTTGAAAGGACTTGAAGCTAGGTTACGAAGTTGAGCTAGTGAACTCTTTCGCTAGGGAACGAAGCGATAAAAGACCTTCAACTTTTGAGATATCTGCTGACTTGCCTTTCCTATTGGGAAGGCCTGAGCTAGGGATGATGGTCGAGCTAGTTCAACTCTTCTTGAAGCGGGAGAGCGGGATATCTTAGTCTTGAAAGCACTTCAACCTATGGTTGATCCTCAGGCCGATCTTTCCCTTAAAAAGCGATAAACACGAAAACTCATTCATGCCCACCCCTCATACTATGGTAGAGTACGACACTTCATTCCCTCGTACTTTGGCCTCGAAACACGGAAACACTTTCAGAAGGGGATTTGACTGTTCACGAATCCGATAATTAAATATGGGGACACCTCGTGCTCGAGTGAGGCATATGGTAATTTCCCGTGATGATATGCATGAATTCTGAGATTGTGGGGTGAGGGGGCGAGCTTCGGGTGGGTTAGTTCTCCTTTCCCGATTGGGGGCGCAGAATACTCCTTGAGAGATATCCTCTCTTGGAAGCTCACACGGGAACGAGTTAAATCGTTATATCTGACGGAAACTTGTTCATTTTTTCGATTTCTTTTTTGCTGCTTTACCTTTGGTTTTCCCCTGGGTAGATTGACTTCTCTTCTATTTTGGTTTAGGACATATTTTCTATTTTCCCTTATATTTGCTCTGTGTGCTCTATGAGTTCTAACCAGGGAGCAAGCGCAACGAAGGAGCATGAGTGCTAGCAGCTTCAGGTAGTAAAGGGAGCGAGAGTCCCCCTTTAACTTGACTAGAGAGGACTTGTATTTTCTTTCGCAGGCTTCTTACCTATGACATAGCTAGGAGTTAGCCTTTGTCGTCCTTTCAACTAGTAGCAACTATGGATTAAGAGTTTCAGGCAGGAGATGAATCCAAAAGGTAATGAACGGGATCCCCTCAGGGTAATGGGCTTCATCCCCAAAAGGAATCCTTCGCCTTTCCACGGGAACTCCTACTACTTCTCTTTAGTCCACCTACGTCATTCTTTCAGTAACGATCACTCCAGTAAACTCTTTTAAGTATAATATAGATATTCTTTGACAGACAAAAAAAAGGGATTTGCCCACGAAAAGAGGTCAAGCCGATTAGCAAGTCGACCAATAGCCGGTCAGTTAGTTATGAAAGCAGCAAATGATACCGCGGACTAATGCCACGGTGTAGATTGAACTCCATGATGAGCATTCGGTAGGTCATCATTGGTTTGGAAGTCCCTTCTTGCTTGGGAACGAAATTCACCTTATTCGTGGATCACCAAGCCTTGCTTTACTTGGTCAACAAGCCGGGTTTGATGGAATTTGATTGAACGATTGCGACGAGAAGAAGCTTTGTTCGATAAATGCGCAGTGGACCCTCTTTCCATACTTCGTAATGGTGAACCCCCCAACGGAGTAAACTGGGGCATAATGACCACTGCCCATGCAGAGTCGTAAATACAGTAAAGACTTCAAAGATTCACGCATGCGGGCGGTACAGCCGATCCAACCGCAACCACGGGCACTACTATATGAGGAGAGGACATCAACATGTCTGATTTCGGTGGTTCTGGTTCATTCAGACTAAAATCATTCTATTCTTTCGCTAGTTCCTCTTCAAAGAGTGACAAAGTGAAGCTTTGCTCCGGCGCTATAAAAGGAACTAATTCTCCCTCATAAATCGATATCCGTAGCTCTTTCCCTGCTTGAGACGGAAGTTGGCAAGAGATAACAATGATGCCATACAATACAGTGATCTTACTGCTACGCCCCTCTTCCTTCCCACCTAAGATGTTTAGCCATCTATGTTGAATCTATCTCGCGTGTGGTTTAATTCCTTTGCTCTATTGGTCACCAGGATAGAGCTCCTTTCTTCTTCGAATTAGCCACCCTTGCACTCAAAGAATTGAAAGCCAAAATTACATCCCCTGGGATCACTTCCCAGTAAACAAGGTAAAATAAGTTGGCAGCCCATCAGATTAGGGCCTGGAGTCTTCGAAACCTGGCATAGAGAAGATGGCCTCCTTTCTCTCAGTCTCACTGAACAAGGCTTTCTTTCGGCTTAATAAGTCAGAGATTTCACTTTCTTGATAGTCCCCTGAAAATAGAAATGGGCTAGAGCTCCCAGTCGTTTCCAAGGAATTTATACCTTTTGGATCGAACTAGGAATCATACATTTGCTCAATGACTCGACAACTAGGTATTTCACTTACCTGCACATAAGCTTCCCATCTCATTTCATAGCGCTGGTTCTCGAAAAGATAGACTTCATATCAAATCTTTCATAGTCCCCAGGGAGATCCATTCGATGGTCTTTCACTCTCTCGCTACGTCTTCCCAGCTATCCTTTACATGCAGGTAAGATCAGATCAAATGCTCATTCTGGCTTCTCATCTGGCTTCTCTACCGCAACTCAACCCTATTTATTGTTATTTCATTATTTTAGTATTTTAGATTGAACGGACAGTTTATGGCTCTAACAAATTCCTAGCTATTTTTTTTTATGTAATATTACATTATATGAAAAAAGAGATCAGGTAGCGAGTAAACAAGATCAATTTATAGCTTGTTAAATCTATAGGGAGACGTGGGATCTCTCTAGTATAGGGAAGCTAATAAGGACTAGCACGTTACCCATCAGGTAACAAGGTCTGTCTTTACTTTTTTCTTCGACCAGGAAGCGAGTAGAATGTTTCGATTTTCATTTGAGACTAAACACAGGGTCTGACCCTCACGCATATAGCCCGAGTACTTCGGCGTAGTACCTTAACTCTTAAGATGCATAGCCTTAGTAGAACCCTCAACACCCTACCTTCACTTCATGTCTTCTCTTCTCAAAGCTGTTATGGAAAGAGATCAATCAGATGACAAGGCCCCCGTGTCTCCAAGAAGATTGAAGTTCTCACTCAAGCTCAAGATTGTTAGTCTAGTCTTATACCACCTAATCGGTTCAATGGAATGAGAATGAAAGGGGATCTTCTTCTCATGCAGATCTGGTAGTAGTAGATGTCTTTCCATGGCTTCCGTATAGAAATAAAGTATGATTCAAACCTTTTATGATTCACTCTGTTCTCTAGAATGAAAACAAGTCAGAAGGGTTTCCCCTGACTCAGAAGACGACAATTCATATTTTGTTAGTCTTTGGCAAAGGCCCTCTGCTCTTCCTTTGGTTGTATACCAAATCACCTACCTGTATCAGTTGATTATCCTAATTCTGTTAAAGTGAGGCCTCGTGTAGATTGCTTTCATAAAGCATTAATGACCTTCTTTTCTTTATTCGCCTTCTTCCTTCCTTATTTGAGGATTCAACCTTGGTTGATAGTTTGTTTCGAAGGGCATAGATGCGGTTTATAAATAAACCAATTCCTTCTGTCGTGTATTCCCGATTAATGCAGCCTTAGATCCTTCAATTGCCGATTCTTGTATTGAACGAAAGGTTACACCTATGGATTCTTTATTGCCGGCCAACTCAACTCCACTACTACCAATAGGCGGCATAGGGGAAAAAGCACTACGCCTAGCAATTAAAAATAACGAAAACTTTGTTAGAAATTACCCCCTTTCCTTATCGGGATTGGGATTAACAAGAATGGTTGGTACAACAAAATCCATCTCATTCGTACTTTGGATACCCCATAGAAGACTATTGAACTTCTTAATTCCTTGAAATTCATGGGCGTTGGGAACAAAGACATTAAAGATGTTACCGTTTTTATATATGACGTATCAACAACTTGATACTAAAAAAAGAAAAAGAACACCATAAATCAAAACACACTACTTTGCATTTATAGACACTTATTTCAACCTTAACAAGCTAAAAAGAGTCGACAGACTCTTCTATTCTGGTCTCCCCGGTGACCGTGGGTGGCAGCATGCACAATTAGGGCTTCCTGCTCCGCCCGCAGTGCTCGCTGCCTGTCCTCCAAACCCTTTATGCGCTCTCTGGTAACGCGAATACGCGCTTCGTTCCTTGCTGGATCCATTGTTCTAACACTCAGAAAAAGGGAGTTTAGCACTCTACGGTGCTTAAGAATTTGATTTTGCAGTTGATCGGCAGCAATTGCGGAAAGCCTGTTTGCAGCATCCATATCCATACGTGCTAGTACTCTATTTGTTTTATTTGAATTTAATGAAGTGAAGACACTTATCGAGGCTTTATTTAGAGAGTGGTAGGGTAATATCGCGATGCAGTGCGAATTTCATTTCATTTAAGGCATAATTATGACAACCGCGCTTAATGTATGAAAAAGACTTCAATGAACCACATGTATAACCTAATCGAACGCGGTGAGGATTAGGCCGATCATCCACGTCACGCTAGGATTTGGGAAGGACATTCACGAGAGTGAGTTTTTCGCGCATAATCTCGGTGTCGAGGGGCTTTACGGTTTCTTCATTCCTAGCCGCATTTTTCGTATAAGTCTATATAGTTTTCGGTATGATTATGATGTTCCCTGCCCTTTTTTTCCAGTTCGTGGGATAATAACTCCACTATAGCATGTCCACTATATGGTTATGGCGGTGTACTCCTTATGACAAGTAGACAAGCCAGATGAGGCCCTCTGGCAGTAGGTCACAAGAGACGATAGGTAGTGGTGAGGATCCGATGAGCTAGACCAGGCAGCTCGCGTAGAAAGATAACATCACTGCTATAGCCGTTATCCAACTATGGCCGTGATCGATCAAACAGAGGCGCCTCTGCTGTTTCTAGATAATAATAAATAGGTGGTTGATCATCAAAGTGGTGGGTCCTTTGTAGCGATCCCTTTGTTGGTGGCTAGGAGGGCGGTGAGGTGAGTAGGCCTCGTAATAGGTCGACGTACCCCGAAAGCCCCCTCCCCCTAAATCGCTCCCGAAGACCTATTTTACCCTGAAACTTTCGAAGCTTTCAGTCTGTATATCAGGCCCATATAGTACGTATATGTAACTGTTCTATCTGGTTAGTCTGCATTCCAATCTAGTCAGTTTGCCTTCTCTTCTTCCCTTCCGTTCTAGTCTTCCAGTTTACTATGTTATGTATGCTTGTTAGACTTTTTATTTTTTTCTCTTTAGTGAGAGGGTCTGTTTGTATGTGGCGGTGTGACAGTAAGCCCTACCATTACTCTTTGCCCTCATAGCACTAGGGTTTGACTTCGTTGAGTGCATTTGTCCTTGGAGCTCTTCTGCTGGCTTGTTTTTATCTTTTTTCTTAGTGCCTATCGGTTAGCATGAATCAAAAAATTTGGAAGATCGCGGTAAGTCCCCTGCTATGCTGTAAGTTCTGGGCAGTGTGTCTTTGGTACGGTGGGGCTCTCTCCTGGAGGGTGGTCTGGGTTTTTGAGCACAGGTCTGCGCCTAAACGTTCAAGCGATTGCTTTGCGTGGTTTTCCCATGTGTTTTAAGCGTTGTTTGCTTGTGTATCCTTCTTTTCCAACCTTGCCTTAAGAGTGGGGGCGCAGCTACATTTATTTTACCCCATAGCCAGTCTATCGGTTCTTCAGCATCCTCCCTGAGTAGGCGAGCTTTCTCTGCGCTGCGTAAGGTGGGCTACCGCCCTTTCTTTTTGTGCGACGTATGCATGAGACTGAGCATCAGACCAACCTGAGTAAATGTGACGGATGGTTTCCAGGAGTTGCTTGCTTAACCCTGGTGTTTTGCCATGTCAAGGTGGGTCCCATATCTTTTTCATTTTTTCTGGCTCTCACTGGTTCTCCCTTATCTCCTATCTGTCTTGTATGTCCTTACCTACAATCCATTCCCATCTTGACATGCTTGCTAGATTACAGGTTGGCTTGCCAGCGTCTTGCTATTGGCTTTTACGCTAATACGACTTGGAGCTAAGGTGAAATTGTTCAATTTGAACTTAGACCTTTTAGACTTGAAGAGAGAAGATACCTTTGCGCACTGACGATGCTACGCGAAAGACGAGCTTAAATAAGTAGAGCCTTTACGCCTTTAGTAAGTAGCCCATTTATCTGTTTCAGGGCTTTGGCTCCAGGCCACAAACAAGTTGAATTACTTAATTTCAACAAGCAATTAGGACTCCCAAAAAGGATAAAGGAAAGGAAATGTACTAGCTGTACGAGAGCCGTGAGCACTTTTTCCTAATGAATATAAGTGGGCCTACCTATCTGATATTACATGCTTGGATTGTTCCCTCTTTTTCTTCTGATTATGCCAACGCTTCAGAATCATCTAATTCCTTTCCTAATACCGAAGCAGATGTATATGTCGAAGCCTTTCTTTCGTCTGCTTTTCCGTGAAAGAATTGAATTGATCCGTATGTACCGGATCAATATACCGGTACCGTGCTAACCCCCTTCCCTGGCTTGTCTCTATGGATAGAGCAATAAGGAATGCATTAAAAGAGGATGTAATCATTTCCTTCCTTACTGTACTTGTAGTTAATTAAGTGAGGATTCGATTCTAGTTTTCACATGCGAAATGTATGGTTGATATACCAGAAGGAGTGAGTGAACGTAGTTGAACGGTGCAAGCAGACAACATCAAGTGAAAAAGTTTGATGAATCGAAGGACATGTTGTCAGCTCTTTAGTCACAACCATCAAGCTAACAAGAAGACAACCAAGCCTATTCGCCCCACGAAGGTATTCCGCCTTCAGGGCCTTTTAATAAGGAAGACAGACTTTCAACACAGTCTAAGAGACATAAAGAAAAGTCAGTAACGGCGGAGTAGGTCATTCTACTTTCTGGTTATTTTACCAGCTAGCCTATGGCACGTGGCCATCTGCATGACGTTCTCATATGATCCTGTGACTGTGCTTAGGCAGTTTTCGTTAAGGGTATCGTCAAGACCTGTCGAGAATGAAAGGCTACTCCTTTATATACGAAAGCGCCATCCCAAATGCCAAACTCTGAAGTCAAAGTCAAGCTTGAAAGCTATCGTAAAGCCGGAAAGAAAGCTACTCTATTACTCTATGCTCTATGCCCACTAACAGCAAGGGCTACATCTGATCATCTAGCTGCTTCGATTAGATCGGATTCATGAACAGTCAAAGCCTCTTCAAATGCTCCCGCCCCTATAATTAGTTTATAAGGAGAAAGATTCAATTTATTCCTAATCTCAGAAAGATCCAACAATTTTCGTACTCTCTTCTAAGTAGACTACGGTGCTCTGTAAAGGATTGCTAATACGCTCTCTCCCCCGTACTGAAGGGATGAAGGGTTACCAATGGTTCTAGCTATTGCGAATCAAGCTTGAGAAAAGAGAGCTTCAACTCTTTAGAGTTCCGAGTCTCTAATAAAGAGGAAGCTCATAGCTACTTGCTATTTGCATTTCCATAAAAAAGAGAGTTGGCATAGAAGGTCGCAAGAGAGAAGCTATTCTTCTTTTTCGCCAGCTAAAGAATGGTAAGAGGGGATTCATAGCTGTCTTAGCAGCAAGTACCCTTTCAAAATAAAGCGGAAATAGGTCGAGATGTGGTGTCTAATCATTCACATCGGCAAGGAGACGCAGTGCATACTTGTTCCCTTCCTTTCTTTCTCCGCTGCCCAGCTCTATGCTTTCGAAAGAGCACCTACAAGGAGCATAATTTTCCTAAAACCAACCCGTGTTATTTTCTTACTGGGTTAGAATCTTGTCCACGACCATCCCACACACTGTATCCCCTTCTCAACCAGGCTATTCAAGTTCAAGCAAGCTATTGATTCCATTCCTGAACTAACACAGTATCCCATTCCGGGAGGCAAGCTAATGACTCCATTCCCTATAACCCCTGGCTTCACCAATGACCGGGTGATGAAGGCAATGAATCTATTCATCCTATTCTTATCCCACCTATCGATCTGACTTATTACCACCCCACCTTCGGATTTGAGTCTATTCCGATTTCGCTACACATCAACACTCGAACTCCGAAACTGACTCCTTATGAACAGGCACTGGGACATCTGGAACGGAATCACGATCACTTCTCGTAACTGCATAACGCTTTCGGTAATAAACAACTGGATAAGCACTAGTGTGACTTCCATCACCGCTACAACTACCGAAAAAAATAACTTAAGATGTTCATCTCCAAGCCTAGCCTACTCTACATTATCATATGGTTTCGCGGGCACGTCCAACCGTACCTTACCACTTGCCAGTTCAAAGTATAAAAGCCGGTCAATGAGACAGATCTAGATCCGTTTGCTTTCTATATGGTTCGATCGTTAACAAAGAAAAGCATGGGAAACAGCAGACTCCCAACAAACAACTCCAAGAGCTCAAGCCGTCAGCCTTAGTAACGCGCATCCTCATTGCTCGCCTAAAGCAAGCGTTGGCTCGAAGGCCGAAGCGCGTTAGTGCTTGTTGCATTTCCCTTTATTTCAGGCCGCTCGTTTGCTTTCAGGAATTCAGTTGCTAGTGAATTTCCTCCTGTTACATCATCTATACAAGAAGCTGGTATGGAATAGGTGGATGTAGGGTTGAAAGAAGAAGATGCTTTCCAATCTTCCTCTATAAATTCTCTTTTGAATGGATAGATGTGTTCTTTTAAGTAAGGCACGAGTCTCGGGCCCGGACGGTTTTCAGGCCAAATGCCGCAGAAGGAAGAGAAGTAAGTGGGAAAAGATGCTGCTCTCCTAACCGATACCGGTGGTGGAGGACGTTAATCAACAGCAGCTGTTAATGGAATAGAAGCTCTTCCTCTTCGAGTATACGGTGTTTTAAACCTAAATTTATGCTTAAGCCCTGTTACAGTAAGAAAGGAAACTGTGATTCAATCATCCCCTCTTACAGTTTTCAATGAAAAATCCCGAGAAAATGAAAGTTGGACAAGTCTTCGTTACAGAAGATTCCTAACTCTTAGCTTGAAAATAAACCTAAAATGGAAGAAGATCGCCCGAACGCTTATTTGCTCTGGATCTATAGGTTCGGACGCTTGAATCTATTCCACTGCAAACAACCGAATAGACTACTGCAGGCAATGACTCTTGCTTCTGTTGTTATTGCTCTCCTAGCCTATCCTAGGTCCCAGTAGGGATAAAGATAGAAAACGGATTCTATTGACAAAAGATATGGGAAGGGGAAGGAAGCTGAATTTGCCGGTAACCTTCTTACTACGCCGGGCCCTCCTGAAAGAGCGATGGGATTTCTTTTAGTCCTTTCCCTGCCTGCCCAGGGGAAACTCGTATGAAAAGAACGAACATTGGGGAGTGGTCTAATCCAGTCAAGTCACAATAAAGTCTGGTCCATTCCAGGTATCGGTTCTAAAAGAGAAAAAAGCCGGAGCCGGAGATAAGTCTGAAGCTAGGAACCAGTCTTAGTAAGAAGCCAGGGATTAGTATTGATATTTACTTCAAGGTCGTACTAGTTCCAGCCTCTTCTATGGCTGTAGACTCAGACAGCATCCTCTCTGCATTTTCCCTTTGGTGGGCTATTCCTCCTGATTATCTATGGGATTGTGAGGGATATTGCTTGTGTTCCAAGGGTTCCTTCGTGTCTTTAACGGTCTTTTTACATGCCCATAGTGGAGATATCTTTCTATTGTTGTAGTTACACGTTCGACTAGTCTATGGGCTCACATTGAAAGGCCTACTGAGATAGACTTGCCTACACAGACTAATACGTACAAGGCTGGCCTACACATGCACACATACTAGCCCTTAGTGCAGACAGAGCAGCCGTACTTCATCCATCTTGTGATTGAGAGTCGTACTGAACTCATTCAAAGATTTATTTCCCTAACTCTTCTAAGATGATGCTGTGGATGATGTCCCATCAATAGTGAAGGAAGTGGCTGAACGCGTTCTTTTGGACTTGGACTCATACTTTCCGTACTCGTACCTGAACTTAATGGGGAATCCATCTCTTTCAGCCCCTGAACCTAATGAATGTTTCTGTTTTGGTACACTGATTCTTCTCCTTCCCCTAAAATCGATCGTAAACAGCCTCCTCTCTTACTTGTCCCCTCTCTTCTCCCGGAGTAAGAAATGTAGTTTCTGATTTAGACTTTTTCCTATTACACGTAAAGAGATTCATTGAATTACTCTTTCGCATGTTGTTCAAGAGATAAGGCATCAAGCCAGTAATCTTTCGACTTAGGAAAGTTGTTTTTCAGTCTTTCTTTTTCAAGGCTCTCTGCCAGGCATTACGAAGGCCAAAATCAGCCTCATTCCTCATTTCTCGTAGGCAAGGAAGAGGGAAGACTTATAGCTTGAGGAGTTAGGTTAGGACTTAACTTCTTCTATTTAGAGTTACGAGAGATCTAGTCAGGAAGTTGAAAGCCTTATCTTCAATGCCACTAGGTAAGTCAGGATAGCTTCCAGGTATAAGGTATAGTTTGGTAGGGCACTAAGATTGTTAGGATTTGATGTAGCTGTTATAGAATTACCAGAAGTTGGATCAGTAAAGCCAGGTTCTAAGTTCGAATCAAGTAAAGACTTTCCCCTCTTTAAGCTGGATTTATAGAATTCCGGAATTAGGTACTATAGAAAACAACAAGCGTAACTTGAAACAACAAATACAAATATTTGATCCTCGGCCGAAAGCCTTATCTTCCACCGTCAGTCTGACTGAGTAAATAAAGTAGGCTCTAAAAGCCTCTAATCTGGCAAGAAAGCTACTAGTTCGGGCACATCAGTCTTCCTTAAGGAATAGGGGAGAGTTCGAAGTGTCGGTGACAGAGAAATCCGAACAACCGTAACTAATAACAACCAAAAACATTGGGCACTTCACTACCCCATAAGTACTTAGAAGACTTAATGCTTTAGGAATGAAGCGATAGGTTAGAATCTTTTTACAACCGTGATTGACCTGCAGGCATCAACGATTGATATTGTTGTGGATAATCCTACAATTAAGTCTTGTTATTCCATAAGAGAACAGATGGCAGGAATCGGAAAGAACTACGAAGTTTGCTTCAAAGCATCTAATCTCTATTGTTGTGCATTACCCAGCTTCCTATGATTATGATAAAGTAGGCATGAAGTTGTTAGGGAAAGAAGAGATAGCTTGAGAAATCTCATATAACATCTAAATAGAACATATAATAAGTAAGCAAGCTTTCCTCAGTCGGAAGCCAGAGAGAGGTCTAATTCCGAAGCTAGAAGTCAGTCAGTCGAAGTAGTTACAGGCTTTTACGTAGAATCAAACGTCATTATTCATGACCCAGGGATTCTCTTCCAAATCCCGTATGTAATCCAGTAGGATAGAAAGACAGTCTAGTTTTGTAATCAAATCCTGTATCTGCTATCAGTAGGCTCTTCGTAAGCCCCATATGATATTCAAATGCCTCTGATGTCCCAATGCTCGCTGGTCTGACTTGACTTCCCTCTTTCCGAAATTGATTACTAATTTGAAGTATGTAATTCCCCCCTCCTACCTATTCATATTCAAAGGGAGGAAAGGCTGTAAGATTGAAAGTTCGAAGATTAGGACTTCTATTTAGTTACGATTGTAGCAGAGAAATTCCGAAAGGAAGATTATGCAGAGATTATTCTTTCTAGTGCCCTTACAGAATCTGTAAGCTAGGCAAGGGAAGAAGATAAGAAAGTTGCAAGAACAAAAGATTGAGCAGCCGGGCAAGGCAAAGCTTCATCTTTTCTTGATGCAAGCCCGGGATGAAAGGTAAGCTAGTAGGATAGGTTACCTAGCTTCCTCAATCTAATACCAGCCCTGCTGGAGACAGAGTTCAAAGCATCCTCCCTCATGCCCCATCCCTATGGGTCCCTTCATTCATCCCGGGATCTAATTCATTTTTTTATTGACTTCCTCCAAGTACCACACCTTTATTAGATGCAGATGAATTTACTGGGGAATCAAAGAAAGAAGTTTAGTTAGAATACAATACCGACTAGAGAAGGATAACCCTAGGCCGAAGATCTACTAATCCCAACGAATATCTTACAAAACCGGGCCAGAAAACCTTTAATGAGAATATGATTCCTTACACCGGTCAATTTCTTCCCTGGAAAAAATGTAACATCGGACCTATTGTTACGGTGGTTTTGATCCATAGTCTCTCAATCAGGAATTCTGTTGAAACTTCATTCCATGCTTGAAACTACCTTTCCTAGCGCAAGATGGGATTTGAGATAGCTAGAGGAATAGGTGGCAATTCAGAGAATTGGAATTGAATCTATAGAATCCCCGGAAATTACAACTTCACCTTAGGCTGGCTCGGGAACAAAGACTAACGAAATACTGAAGTCCGACAGGGAGTTCTATGGAGCTGAGCCGGGAATAGAATCCCAGGTAAAGGGGAATAGATTCAGTTGGCAGTTACCGATTAAGAATAACTGTTTAGAGCATGATGAGCAGAGGCTTTCCGAACCTACAGATCAGTTAGCCGATAAGGAATAGATTCAACTACAACGTAGTCTGAAAGCTTCATCTCTACTTTACGTAATTTCTCTTAGAGGGCTAATTAAGAGATTAATAGGGTTTAGAAATGGATTTTTAGAGATATGGGCCTAGCGGCCACTCCTCCTTATTGTTTTAAGTGAGTTACAGTTGTTTTGATCTCTGTCTTCTCAATGGCTTTCTACCCAATAGCGGCTAAAAAGGAGAAAATCATCTTTGCAGGCTTACGGTGGGGACCTTGACCAAATGTTTAATAAAGACATGAGTCAGATCAATTACTTAAAAGCTTACGGGGAACGGAAGAGGACTGATTTCGAACTTCTCACAGGATGGGATTGAAAGACCAATAGTTAGACTGATTTCCTTCCTTTCGGTAACTACTGAGATTCCCTTGCATAAAACTTCTCAGGTTGGTAAGAACTAAATAAGCCAACTATGAAGACTTTTTAGACTGACTGGCCTACCGCTCTTTGAGGTTTAAATCTGAACTAAGTATAAAGCTGTTGAAGCTGCAGGATAAAGGGTCTAAAGCAATCAATCTTACTACAGACAGCGGTCCTTGTATTCAAACAAAACTACTAAGTACCAGACTAGACTTTCTTGCGGCTCATTCTGAAGGTTTGAAACTCAAGTCAAGATATACTGATTTAGCAGGCAGGGATTATACAACAATCCCTTTACTTCGTGTCAACAAAGAAAACTACTGACTTATATTCTCAAACTCTACTTCCGAAGTAAGGCCAGCATCAGGGAACTAGAACTGGAATTGGCAAAGCGGAGCCGAGATGAGCGACATCGCTATCATTAGTGTTATTCGGGGCCATAGGACCCTCCTTAGATAGTCATCATAAAGAAGGGAGTGCAAAAAGAGATTACTTACTTGCTTTCGGAAATTAGATACAAGCTTCTTTCACTAGGTGAAAATTGGGACTAGAGAGAAGAGGCTGTCATAGGTGGATTTCGATCAGTCTAACGCTCAATGAGAAGGACCTATAGAATACTTAGAAGTAGGTAGAGCTAGCTCCCAAACCTTCACAAAGCGTGAAGCACAACCAACACTTTACGCCTGCTTTCCAGTAGAGAGATCAGGTCAGGGAAGAAGAGAGAATAAGAATCCTCAAAATACAACGTTGTTGAGGTGTTCAAAAGATGACATTTAACCCAAGGGGAATGGACGAAGATAGAAGCAAGATTGAGCATTCCAGAGGGGATAGAAGACTACGAGACTGAAAACTAATGTCCTTCTTCCTCTGAGCCAGGTTCGAAGTAGAGTCTATCTACTTCAGTAACGGGAAAAGCAAAAGCTACCACATAGCATTCGTAGATAGGACTTTGCCCTCATTCCTTGACGCTATTCTTCTTATTTATTAATACTAATTCGAAATTTCCGTCTTCAGTTCCCCTTTCTTTATGGTTGCGATCTTCCTAAACAGGATTGAACGTAATTACGTTTTTTTATGCTATTCCCCTGCCCTCAATACCGGCTGATCAAGCTAGTTGCAATCCATCCCGCCTTAGCGAGGGTTTATTTCCCTTTCCATTGGGATTCGTGAAAACAGAAAGAAAACTGGCTCAACATATCATTTATCGATTCACAGCTTCTTCTTCTCTTTCCTTCGACGCACTACGTTAACAATAGCAAAACTAGCTTCGACTTTTCCTATTGAATTGAGTGATCATTAGGTGATTGAACTCCGAAATCATTTAATCAGTAAGTTCCTTCGTTCCTTGACCGTTATCGAGAAAGAGAAAGTGCGACTTTTGGCTTTCTCCTTTTAGACCGCTCCTGCCTTTGGTACGAGTTGAAATTGTCATAACTTTCATTAAATGGATTAGCCTACCATTTTCCTGAGGGTGGCAACCTAAAATTTTAGATAGAATCGTCCTCTCTTTCTATTCATAGAGAATCAATCCTCAAACTAAAAGGAGTTCAACTCCGTCGTCCGATCTGAAAAAAAAGATTTTTTTTAATTTTTCAATTAAAGAAAGCATAAAAAAGGAAGAAAGATTGTCATAATACAGATGTATTGAAGGTAGAAATTCACCAGCTTACATTAGAACATCATATGTACGATCCATCCAACCCTAAGGGAGACTTCCTCTTGGAACGACTAAGCCGAAAGGATATATCCGATTGGAGAGTCAATGTGGGACCTTAAAGCAGGTGAGAATCCGGTTTGGTAGCAGCTTGCCAAGATCAGACTAAGAATTGGAATCTTAAATAGCAGACGATCTTCCAAGAATATGATTTGAAGGACTAAGCCTGAAAGCACGGGATGAGTCTTTTGGCAATCGCTGGCTATTTAAGATTCCAATTCTTAGTCTGATCTTGGCAACATGCTACCAAACCGGATTCTCACCTGCTTTAAGGTCCCACGTTGACTCTCCAATTTGATATATCCTTTCGACTTAGTCGTTCCAAGAGGAAGTCTCCCTTAGCATTGGATGGATCGTACATATGACGTTCTAATGTAAGCTGCTGAAATGCTACCTTCAATACTAGTATAGAAGACGAAAGCTGGTGAAATGCTACATTCCTGCGTAATAATACTAGCACAAAAACTACACAGGGATAGAGAAAACCTCCAGGCAAAGACAATCAATCAATTCACTACTCAGTGTCCACTTAAGCTCCCACATTCACACACAAAAAGTTTGCTTCAACCCCACTCCCCTTCAGACGCCTATAGTGAACTAAGGTACAATTAGGAGTAGACTTTCAGTAGGCAGGGGGAACTCCAAAACGAGGCCAACAACCCGCACCTTACTCTCGCTTAACTAGACTTTATAGAGCCTTGCTTACATTCCAATGCGGGGGAAAATTTTTCTCTCCATCTAACTGTAAACAACTCTCATACTTTTTTATAGCTTTGCGATCCTGTATTTAACCGGTTAATGTTGGTATCGGCTTCCTGGCACTACTTTTGCTTTCAAAGAAACGAAAGCGATGTTCAGCTGTAGGACGATAGAGAAAAGTTGCATGGCAAAGGCCATTGTCCTAGGACTAACAATTTACACGGGCTTGTAACAGAAGAGGAGACTCATGTTGGAATGGTTATCTAAGATGTGATGTCTTGCTAATGTTCCACTTTACCCGTATGGGCTAAGCTGAATACAGATGGCTGAAGTAATTGTAAGGGAAATCCTGGACCTGGAGATGTCGGAGGAGTACTTTTTCCTTGTCATAAGATTTAGTATCAATAAGTGCGTCAAATCAATTGTCTTAGTTTTGCTCTTCGATCCAGTGGAAGTTGCTAGTTGCATTCTTGGCGGTACCCTCCTCTCTCACGGTTCCTTTCCCATTAGTTCCAGGCTCAATAAGAGCATCTTTATTCCTTTTTTCACTTACGTATTCAGAGAGAGAATATCTTTCAATTGACGCCAGGAGGTAATATCTTTTAGGAGTGCCACTTATTTCAGTATCAGTACCAACCTGTCCCTTAATCGAATGGGAGTTTTCTTAAGTAACACGTCCAGTTCCCCCGGTTCTTTCTATGGCTCTCGGAGGGCTATAGAACATTTTGATTCCATCTAATTCCTCAGAAGAAAAAAGGGCCACGCATCTCTGTTCAAGCCAAATAAGCTGGACTATGAAAAGCGTCAGCAGAGTAGGTTCCTTTTGATTGTGTGCTATATGACGGTTTCTTCACAGGCTAGTTCCATTCAACTTATCTTGGGAATACCTCCCATATTAGGTACGCGCATCTGGTGCTGGTGTAATTGAATTTCTCCTCTCCTAGTTCTAGTTTCTGGCCATCCATATAGGTAAAGAAAGAGGTCTTTTCGTCTCTCGTTATATTTCGAGGATAGTCCTCGAAAATAGGAATGACGGTAAGAAAAAGAAGAAAGAGTACAACCGTCTATTGATGCACTTCTATGGCCCTGAAATGAAGATCAAAGAAGGAATCTCAAGTAGAGGAGCAAATGGAAGAGAAGAGAGGAAGGGTTTGTAATCACCAATAGAACAAGAAGATAAACTAAGCTCACTTGGATGCAGATATCAGCACCAAGTTCACTTAGAGCTCTCCTTGGGGATCTAGTGAGACAAGATATCACCACACAATTGATCTTTAAGGACTCTTGAACACCACACTAGGGAGCTAGGCTAGTGATAAGCAAGAGTAGAACGAGAAACAAGGGAGTTTAAACTCAACCCAAATGTATTCATTCAAAAGTTGCTTACACACTGAGTTTCTCCCCACATTTATAGGCCTTAACAATCAGCAAAAACCCATGAAAAACAAGGCCGAACAACAGGCCAAATGGAAAGGGGGAGAGGGGGACCAAAAAGTAAAAAGGACAAAAGCAAAAGCAAAAAGCTGCCAGTGCTTTTTAGATCTGCAGCCCCAACTTCCAATGAGCACAACTTCCAAAATACTTGCCCAAATGGGTTGACTCCAAATCTGGGAGATAGCTATAAAAGTCTACTTTCTAGAAAGGCCTGTTGGAGCTACCAATTCCTAGCCATTCGAAAGTTACACCCTAAGAAAGTCAAGGATATATCTGCCGCCATTAGACTGCATCTCTTGGGAACTTGCTTGCTTTTGAATCCTCAACCAAGGCTTTGACATCTAACTCTTTTGCTAGCCTTTCAGTACACTCCAAAAGTGTTTCAAAAAGTGGATTTGTTAGTTCCAAAGTTCATCTAATGATAGAGAAAATGGAGCATCAAAACCGGGCACGGAAGTGGCTGTTCTGGGCAGTTTGGATAGCTTGACTTCAAGGGCTGCGTTGGATGGGCCAACGAAGTCCAAATGACTTGAAATTTGCTTTATTGGAAAGCTAACGTCCTAAACTTAAATCCCAAGGCAATTAAATGGGCCTAAACCATCTTTAGCCTAGGTGATTAGGGTCACCAAGTTGCTGTACTTGCTGACCAGAATTGTTGGGCAGTAGCCTTGATCCTCTCTGAGTTTCCTCATGACTTGGGTGGCTTTTTGGAACTCCTTGGGGGTAGATTGCCTTTGAACTTTCTCTCTCTCATTGCCTCCATGGGTACATCATCCTCCCCTTATTAGAGATAATTTTCCTTCAAATTCTGAAGATTATCATCATCAAAGTAAGGCTTAAGGTTCGCCACATTGAATGTACAAGACACCCTGTATTCCCCCGGAAGATCAATTTTGTAGGCAATGTCATTGATGTTTTCAAGGACCTCAAAAGGCCCATTGGCCCATGGCAAGAGCTTGGATTTCTTTTTAGAGGGAAATCATTCCTTCCTAAGGTGCACCCAAACTAGGTCTCCCGGTTTGAATAAGGCTTGCTTGCGGTGCTTGTTGGCTTGACTCTTGTACCTCTCGTTGGACTTCTCAATTTGATCTTGGACCTTCTCGTAGAGCTCTTGAATTGCCTTTACCCTCTTGCTGGCCTCAACAATCATCTTCTCTTGGTGTATGGGTAGAAGGTCAAGAGGTCCAAGTGGATTTTGACCATACATCGCCTTGAAGGGGGACTCGTTGGTGGTTCTACTTGGGGCTCCATTGTAGGCGAACTCGGCATGCGCAAGTAGGAGGTCCCAAGTCTTCAAGTTCTTCTTCACTAAGACCCTTAGCAAGGTTCCCAATGTTTGGTTTACCACTTCGATTTGGCTATCCGTTT
>NCQV01027200.1:31646-52347 GCA_002740545.1 Lophocereus schottii | reverse complement strand
AGTTGTTCAAAGTGGTGGATAAATCGACTAAAATATCTTCAATGACATTATCGGATGAGCCAGTATACGGTGCAAGGTTTGCTAATAGAGACTTAGGGAGGTCACTTTCTTGTTCTAAACTAGGCAGAGACATGTTTTCATTGAAATCAGGTCTAGCAGAATAAGAAGGTTCAAAATCCTCGTAGAGACTAATATCAGGTTTAAGAGATCCGAAACTAAAATCAATCTCACTAGAAGTGTCCCTAATCTGGTTAAAAGATTGAGAATATTCAGCAATTCTCAATTTCATAGTCTCTATCATGTGATCAGTCATATCATTGATGTTCTTTTCAAAACTTGCATAGGTAGCATCAATGTAATCATGATAAAGACAAGTATAAACAGCATGATCAGGAGATTCCCAATAATCGCACAATCCGGGAGGCACATAAGAGTGAAACGAGTAATAGGAATCCATCAAATGATCTGAAGGGTAAGAATTAGCATAAAAATCATAGTCTTTATGAGTCGGGTATCTAAAAGCCTCATTAGCTTGTTCAAACGTATAAGTATCCCAAGCTAATTTCTCAAAGAAATCCCAAACTTCATTTTGAGTTTTAGAAAATAATTCTAAAAAACCTCCAAGACAAAGTGATTCAATATAAGTCCTTAACTCAAAATTCAGCCCCTCAATAATGAGCTCACAAATTTTCCATTTTTGAAAACTATGATTCAGTTGAGCACGATAATCATTAAGCCTAGAAAAATGATTCCAAAAAGGATCGTGCTCATATTGCGGGAAATTTAAAACCGGCATTTTGAAACTCTTTTTTTTTTTTGAAAACTTTTCAATTTTTAGGGGTTTTCAATTTTTCATTTTTTTTGGGGGTTTGTCGATTTTCAGAATTTTTTTTGTGATTTTTGAAGGTATTTAAATTTTTTTGGATTTTTGAATTTTTTCGAAGAAACGATTAAAATAAGTGATGATTGATACCAAAATAAAGAAACCAACTAAAACAAATCACAACAACTAAGTAACTACTAATGAAATTACCAAAACACAGTACGAAAAGAGTAATACACGAAAACAAAAAGATGACCTGATCTCTTACTGTCGTCCCCGGCAACGGCGCCAAAAACTTGTTGGGGTAAATTGAGAGTGAAAAACTGAGAAAGGAAGCCGCAAGCGTACAGCTCTCGCTGTAGTACTTGAGGGTCGTCTCCGCGGGGACGATGGAAGAGTTTTAGGTCACTTAGCACAAAATTATCCTGTTCTAACTTCATTATCGATTTAAATCAAAACAACTGAAACTAAATACTACAAATCATTCTAGTTGCAAAGTTATTCTAACATTACCTAACATTTAACTTTAATCAAAGTGGGATCTCTCCATCACTTAACACATCCGTAATGAGAGCTTCAACACAAACTAACAAGCCATTGAATAGTAAAAGGGAAGAACAGAAGACTTTAACCAAACAAAAGCAGTAGGCCTTGCAGCAGCAGAACGCAAGCATCAAAACCACCAACTAAACCTAAATTCCAACAATCAAACTCACTAAACCAATAGGGGAAGGGAAAGCAGCAGTACGGAAACCGTGCGAAGAACCACGGTTCAAACCAGCACAATTAAGTTGTAAAACTAAGCAAGCTTGAATTGAAATCCTTCAACAACCAAGAGCAATCCTAGCCACAGTCAGATTCGAACCAAACCAGAGAAGAACACGAGAATTGAGCAGTAGGGGAGGGGAATTGATAGAACCCAAGCAGAGCAAAGAAACACAAACCAGAGCAAGCGAAGTCTGAATTCAACATTCACGACCTAGAACATCACAAGCAAGCCTCAAGCTCATCCAAACATGGCAGCACTTGCTTCGAGCAGAACAGAAATCAGGGGAAGGGGATTCGAATGAAATTTGACAAACTAACATCCAATTCTTACAAAATCAAACCATAATCGTGAATTACTACTGGAAAACATGAAATTATAGCGGTATTACATGAAATTAAAGGCTGGAAAAAACTGAAAAATCGAAACCCTAAGCCGAATTAAAGCCTAAATTTCGAATAACTTGAAACGGAAACAAAATTAAAACTAAAACTAAACCTAAAGCTGAAATTAAACCTAACCTCACCCTAAAATTACCTAGCTACCTTCAATGGCATCTGCGAGCTCTGATATATACCCGAACCCTCTTCAATCCTCAATCGTTCGATTCACAGATGTCGTGCATAGTGGGGATGATGCTGTGCTTGTGTGCGTCGTGGCAGTTGTTGCGTGAATGAGGGGATGGTGGTTCGAGTTAGAGAGATAGAGGAGATGAGCAAGAGAGAGATGCGAGGGATCGAGAGAAAACGACATAGTGAGGGGTTTTCTTGGTTGAGGCACGAGTTTTCTTAACAGAGTGGAGAGAGAGTGCGAAGGGGAGGGGGTTAGGTGGTGACATGCGCCAGGCCCGTGAGGGCAAGGAAGAGGGAATGAACCGGGTTCGGTTCAGCGTGAGCCAGTCCAGTTTTCTTTAACTAGGCCGGTTTAGGGAAATTTTAGGCTGGTTCAACTTAGTTTAGCCCAGTTCTTCAATTCCCGACATTTTTCACCATTTTTCTCGCATTTTCGGCCATTTTTCTGAAATTCTTCAAAACCTGCAGAATAAAATAAAATCAAATAAAAACCTTAAAAATACGATTAAAATGAGTATAAAATTAGTGTAAAAGCACCTTAAATATAGGTCATTTTTGGTATGAACATGAACTTGTATGATCCAGTAGATGTTGGCATCAACTTAGCTTGCAGTTAAACCTCCGTATACTTAGTTGGTGAAACTTTTTGAAGAACCTCATCATCTACCTAAAACCCTATGGATCTCATTCTTTTATTAGCATATCTTTTCTATCGATTCCAATAGTATGTTTTTAAGAGTCTTCTGATGTATGTCACCTCATTGAATGTTAAAGAAAATCTTCATGACCAAAAATGATTTTATCATCAATCTTTACGTCATTTTATCCTGATGTTTCACGTAAATTTTACTGCTTGTATTTTCACAACATCGACTGTTAGGAGTTCCATAGTTTCTTCAAATGCAAATGTTGATCTTAGGTCACAAAGTACTACATGCTCAAACTTAAAGCAGTTGGATCCGTTAATATTTTTAGATGCTTGCCCATGTGCTAGTAATTGAACACCCAAATTCTCAAGCCCTCTTAAGAGGTTTAACTGAGTAATCCCAACAGTGTTAAAACATGTTCGGCCTTCCTTGTTAGGGCATCTGCCACAACACTTACCTTTCCTTGTTAATATTGGATTTGTAAGTCGTAATCTTTAAGCAATTATAGTCGATGCCTTTATCTCAAATTGAGCTTCTTTTGAGTGAAAATGTACTTCAAGCTTTGGTGATCCGTATAGATCTCATAAGGTACTCGATGCAAATAATGTTTTCAAATTTTCAGTGCAAAAAGCACAACTAATAGTCCTGGGTCATAGTTAGGGTGATTTCTCTCATAAGGCTTGAACTGTTGGGAGGTATAAGCTATCACTTTGTCTTTTGCTAACTTTGTAGCTTTCTTCAACAAATTATTCAAGCAAGATGTTATCTTTGATAAATCCTTCCCAAAACTCGATAATACCTACCTAAATCCAAAAAGTTTCTAGAATCAGTAACATTGGTCGGGTTTAAACACTCTGTAATTGCTTTCCCGTTTTGCAAATCAACCTTAATCCCTTCCTTTTAAATCACATGTCCCAAGAATAACACTTCTTCTAACCAGAACTCATAGTTCTTGTATTTGTTATGTAATCGATGTTTCTACAAGGTGTACAACGCTGTCCTTAAATAAGTAGTATGTTCATCTCTATCCTTGAAGTATATCAAGATATCTTTTATAAATCCCACCAAAAACTTGTCTAAATAGGGTCTGAAATTCTATTTGTTGCTCCATAAGGGCCGCGGGGGCAATGGTGAGGCCAAAAGGCATCACAGTGAATTCGTAGTGATTAAACCTAGTCCTAAATGTGGTTTGAGAATGTCTTCATGCAAAATCTTAAGTTGACAGTATTCTGGTCTCAGATAAATTTCGGAAAAAGCTCCTGCTTCTTATAGTCAATCAAATAAACCATCTAATCGGGGCAGTGGTTTTTTTTTTTCTTGATCATAATCTTGTTCAGTGCTCGGTAATCGACATATGACCTTAAGGTTCCATCCTTTTTCTTTATAAATGGAACTGGGTTACCCCATGGTGACAAACATGTTTTAGTAAATCCCTTCTGTAATAGCTTATCCAACTAAAATTTTAGTTTTCTAGGCTTTGTTTTAGCCATACGATACAGGGCTTTAGAGGCAGGTGGGGTACCAAGGATAAATTCGATCCCAAATTCAATTTCTCTTCGAAGGCAATCCTAGTAACCCTTCAAGAATTAAACATAGTTGGGTTAAGGTTTTTACCTCACTTGCAAGCAGGAAGGAGTGAGCTACAAGTGGTTGAAGATAGAGGGAAGAAATGTGTGGAGGAGAGTAGGAGGAAAGCTAATACTCATCTTGGTGGAAAATGATTTTGATGCTATCCTAATACTTGGATGATATTTATGCACAACAGAGAGCTTTATGTTAATTTCAGTAAGATATACATAATGACAATTTGCTAAATCAAGTGCATAAACTTTTGGTCATTACTAGCTTGACTTTTGTTGGTAAGTTTGGGATATTTGTCCGCTCAAAAAGTAGCTTTTTGCTAATGATAATTAGGTACAATGTTCGTAATCAACTTAATTTAATTGTACCAAATTTTTCGGGCCACAATTTGAGTGCAAAATAAATCGGGCCGCAATTCAGGCCCAGATGAATTTGGCTAAACTTAATGAATTTGAGCCTAATTTTTTGCATGGTTAAAAATTAAATTTTTGCGACATTATGAAAAATAATTTATCACCTAATCATATTTACCAGGGCCTGATATCGATTCACCCGAAATTGTTGCCGTCAATGAAGCTCGAATTGCAAAGTGGGGCCCAAAATTCCAAGGACTGTGTGAAATTAAATAAATGAATAGATTTAGGGGCGGGCTATTACAGCCTTCCGCCTTTAAAGTGTTCCATCATCGAAACTTATGAGCTTTGACAAAACATGCAAATTCATCTCACATAGATGTGGGTACTTGGCTGGCATCTCATCCTCGATTTCTCCAAGTGGCTTCTGAGGAGGTATGATTTACCCAATATACTTTGACTAAGGGTACCTGCTTGATACGTAGTTGTTAATTTTGTGATCTAGTATCTGGACTGATTACTCTTCATACACTAAATCTTCGGTAACTTCGATGGTTTTAGATACTATAGCATGGTCAGCATCTGGAATGTATTTCCTGAGATGTGCGGCGTGGAACACATTATGTACGTGTTTGAGTTACGCAGGCATATCTAATCTATTAGCTATAGGATTTAATCTTTTGATAAACTTATATGGTCCAGTAGATGTTAGCCTCAATTTAGCTCGCCACTTCAACCTCTGTATCCTTTAGTTGGCGAAATGTTATGAAGAACCTTATCATGTACCTAAAACTCCCTAGATCTCCGTCTTTTATCAGCATATATTTTCCATCGATTCCAATAGCCTATTTTAAAGAGTCTTCTGATATATGCCATCTCATTTAAGGTTAAAGCAAATCTTCATGACCCAAAAGATGACTTTGTCGTCAATGTTTGCGTCATTTTACCATGATGCTTCATGTAAATTTTACTGCTAGTGTTTTCACAACATCGACTATTGGGAGTTCCATGCTTTCTTCAAATGCAAATGTCGGTCCTAGGTTATGAAGTATTACATTCTCAAACTGAAAAGGGTTAGCTCCTTTGATATTTTTAGATGCTTACCCATGTGCCAGTAATTAAACACATAAATTCTCAAGCCCTTTTAAGAGGTTCAACTAAGCAATCCCTATAGTGTTAAGGTATGATGGGCCTTACTTGTTAGGGAATCTGCATCAACATTTGCCTTTCCTTGTTGATATTAGCTCTGTAAGTCATGATCTTTAAGCAATTCTAGTCAATGCCTTTGTCTGAAATTGAGCTTCTTTTGAGTGAAAATATACTTCAAGCTTTGATGATCCGTATCGATCACATAAGGTACTCGATACAAATAATGTTTTCAAATTTTCAATGTAAAACGCACAACTACTAGTCCTAGGCCATGGGTAGGGTGATTTATCTCAGAAGGCTTGAACTGTTGGGAGGTGTAAGCTATCACTTTATCTTCTTGCTAACTTTGTAGCTTCCTTTACAAAATTGGTTAAGGAAGATGTTATCTTTGAGAAACAATTCCCAAAACTAGATAATACCCAGCTAAATCAAAAACTTTTCTGTAATTAGTAATGTTACTCAGCTTTGGACACTCTGTAACTACTTTCCCCTTCTGTAAATCAACCTTAATCCCATCCTTTGAAATCACATGTCCCAAAAATAACACTTCTTCTAACTAGAACTCATGCTTCGGGTATTTGTTATGTAATCGATGTTTCCTCAAAGTCTACAACACTTTCCTCAAATAAGTAGTATGCTTATCTCTATCCTTGGAGTATACCAAGATACCTTTTATAAACTCCACCACGAAGTTGTCTAAATAGGGTCTAAAACTCTATTTATAAGCTCCATAAGGGTGGCAAGGGCATTGGTCAGGCCAAAAGCAATCACAGTGAATTCATAGTAATTAAAGCTGGTCCCAAATGCTGTTTGAGAATGTCTTTAGGTAAAATCTTAAGTTAACAGAATGGTGATCTCAAATAAATCTTGAAAAGACTCCTGCTTCTTGCAGTCGAACAAATAAGCCATCCAATCGGGGCGATGGGTATTTTTTCTCTTGATGTTAATCTTGTTTAGTTCTTAGTAATCGAGGCATAATGTCAACATTCCATCCTTTTTCTTCACAAATAGAACTGGGCTACCCCATGGTGACAAGCTTGTTATAGTAAATCCCTTCTGTAATAGCTTATCCAACTGAAACTTTAGTTTTCTAAGCTCTGTTGAGGCCATAATATATAGGGCTTTAGTGATAGGCGGGCACTAGGTATTAATTCGATGTTAAAATCAATTTCTCTTCGCGGGGCAGTCCCAGTAACCCTTCAAGAATTAAACATAGTTGGGTTAAGGTTTTTACCTCACTTACATGGTTGAAGGAGATAGATAAAAGTGGTTGAGGATAGAGGGAAGAAATGTGTGGAGGAGAGTAAGAGGAAAGCTAATACTCGTATTGGTGGAAAATAATTTTGATGCTATCCTAATGCTTGGATGATATTTATGCATAAAAAAGGGCTTTAAGGTAATTTCAATTAGATATACATAATGACAATTTGTTAGATCAAGTGCATAAGCTTTTGATCATTACTAGCTTGACTTTTGTTAATCAGTTTAGCTGAGTTTATCCACTCAAAAAGTGAATTTTTTCTAATGATAATTAGGCATAATGATGGTAATCAATTTAATTTAATTGCACTAAAATTTTCGGGCCACAATTTGAGCCCGAAATGAATCGGGCCGCAATTGGGGCCCAAATGAATTGGGCAAAACTTAATGAATTTGAGCCTAAATTTTTACATGGTTAAAAATTAAATTTTTGTGATATTATGAAAAATAATTTATTATATAATCATATTTACCAGGCCTGATATCCATTCACCCGAAATTGTTGCGGTAAATAAAACTGGAATTACAATGTGGGGCCTAAAATGAATTCTCCTAATCGGGATGATTAAATGAGATAAATAAATATTAAAATTAATAGCGTGGCTTAATTAAATAAATAAACATGATTTAGGGTCGGTCTATTATAGCCTTCCCGCCTTAAAGAGTTTCGTCCTCGAAACTTATGTGCTTTGACAAAACATGCAAGTCCATCTCACATAGATGTGGATACTTGGCTGGCATGTCATCCATGGTTTCTCCAACTAGCTTTTGAGGAGGTATGATTTACCCAATATACTTTCACTAAGGGTATCTGCTTGATACGTAGTTGCTTAATTTGTTGATCTAGCATCTAGACCGAGTGCTGTTCATACACTAGATCTCCAGTAACTTCGATGGTTTCAGATACTATAGCATGGTCAGCATCTAGAATGTATTTCCTGAGATGTAAGATGTGAATCATGTTATGTACGTGTTTGAGTTACACAAGTTACACAGGCAGATCTAGTCTATAAGCTATGGGTTTCAATCTTTTGATAAACTTATATGACCCTGTAGATGTTGGCCTCAATTTAGCTCACAGTTCAACCTCTGTATACTTTAGTTGGCAAAACTTTATGAAGAGTCTTATCGTCTTCCTGAAACTCAACGGATCTCCTTCTTTTATCAACATATTTTTTTTGCAGGTTCCAGTAGTCTGTTTCTAAGGGTCTTCTGATGTATGTCACCTTATTGAATGTTGAAGAAAATCTTTATGACCCAAAATATGATCTTGTCTTCAATGCTTGCATCAATTTGCCCTGATATTTCATGTAAATTTTACTGTTAGCATTTTAACAACATCGACTATTGGGAGTTTTATGCTTTCTTCAAATGCAAATGGTGGTCCTAGGTTACAAAGTACTACATGCTCAATCTTGAAAGAATTAAATCCATTGATATTTTTAGATTCTTACCCATCTATCAGTAATTGAACACCCAAATTCTCAAGCCCTCTTAAGAGGTTCAACTGAGCAATCCCTACAGTGTGAAGGTATGTTGGGCCTTCCCTGTCAGGGCATCGGCATCAACATTTACCTTTCCTTGCTGATATTGGGTCTGTAAGTCGTAATCCTTTAGCAATTCTGGTCAACGCCTTTGTCTCAAATTAAGCTTCTTTTGAGTGAAAATGCACTTTAAGCTTTGATGATCCGTGTAGATCTGATAAGGTGCTCGATACAAATAATGTTTTCAAATTTTCAATACAAAAAGCACAACTACTAGTCCTAGGTCAAGGGTAATGTGATTTCTCTCATAAGGCTTGAACTGTTGGGAGGTATAAGCTATCACTTTATCTTCTTACTAACTTTGTAGCTTCCTTCAATAAATTGGTCAAGCAAGATGTTCTCTTTAAAAAATCTTTCCCAAAACTCAATAATACCCAGCTAAATCCAAAATGCTTCTAGAATTAGTAACATTGGTCAGCTTTGAACACTCTGTAACTGCTTTCTCCTTTTGCGACTCAACCTCAATCCCTTTCTTTGAAATCACATGTCCCAAAAATAACACTTTTTCTAACTAGAACTCATGTGTCTTGTATATGTTATGTAATTGATGTTTCCTAAAGGTCTACAACACTATCCTCAATTAAGTAGTATGCTCATCTCTATCCATGGAGTATATCAAGATAACTTCTATAAACACCCCCACGAACTTTTCTAAGTAGGATCTGAAACTCTATTTATATGCTCCATAAGGGGGCGCCGGGGCATTGGTCAGGCCAAAAGGCATCATAGTGGATTCATAGTAATTAAACCTGGTCCTAAATGTGGTTTGAGAATGTCGTTGGGTAAATTCTTAAGTTGACGGTATCCTAATCTCAAAAAAATCTTGGAAAAACTCCTACTTCTTACAATCTATCCAATAAATCATCTAATCAGTGCAATGGGTGTTTTTTTTTTTCCTTGACGACAATCTTGTTTAGTTCTCGGTAATTGACACATAACCTTAAGTTTCCATCCTTTTTCTTTACAAATGGATCTGGGCTACCCCATGGTGACAGACTTGGTCTAGTAAATCCCTTCTATAATAGATTATCTAATTGAAACTTTAGTTTTCTAAGCTCTGTTAGGGCCATATAATATAGGGTTTTAGACACAAGTGGGGCACCAGGGATTAGTTCGATCTCAAAATCAATTCCAGTTCGCGGAGCAATCCTGGTAACCCTTCGAGAATTAAACATAGTTGGGTTAGGGTTTTTACCTCAATTACAAGCTTGAAGGAGAGAGAAGAAAGTGGATGAGGATGGGGGAATGAAATCTGTGGAGGAGAGTAAGAGGAATGCTAGTACTTATCTTGGTGGAAAATGATTTTGATGCTATCCAAATGCTTCGATGATATTTTTGCATAGAAAAGGCCTTTATGGTAATTTCAATTAGATATACATAATGACAATTTGCTAAATCAAGCGCATAAACTTTTGTTCCTTACTAGCTTGACCTTTGTTGATAAGTTCGGCCGATTTTATCCACTCAAAAAGTAGCTTTTTGCTAATGATAATTAGGTATGATGATGGTAATAAACTTAATTTAATTGCACCCAAATTTTGGGCAACAATTTCAGCCCAAAATGAATCGTGGTACAATTCTTGCCCAAATGAATTGGACAAAACTTAATGAATTTGAGCCAAAATTTTTGTAAGGTTAAAAATTAAATTTTTGTGACATCATGAAAAATAATTTATCATCGAATCATATTTTCCAGGGCCTGGTATCGATTCACCCGAAATTGTTGCAGTAAATAAAATGGGAATTGCGATCTGGGGCCTAAAATGAATTCTCCCAATCGGGATGATTAAATGAGATAAATAAATATTAAAATTAACAACATGGCTTAATTAAATAAATGAACATGATTTTGGCTCGGGCTATTACAGCCTTCCCATTTTAAAAAGTTTCGTCCTCGAAACTTATGAGATTTGAGAAAACATGCAAGTTCATCTCACAGAGATGTGGGTACTTGGCTGACATCTCATCCTCGGTTTCTCCAAGTGGCTTCTAAGAAGGTATGATTTACCCAATCTACTTTGACTAAGGTATCTGCTTGTTACGTAGCTACTTAATTTTACGATCTAATGTCTGGACTGATTGCTCTTATACACTAGATCTCTAGTAACTTCGATGGTTTCAGCTACTATAGCATGGTCAGCATCTGGAATGTATTTCCTAAGATGAGATATGTAAAACACGTTATGTATGAGTTTGAGTTACAAAGGCAGATCTAGTTTATAAGCTATAGGATTTAACCTTCCTATAAACTTGTATGGTCCAGTAGATGTTGCCCTTAATTTAGCTCGCACTTCAATCTCCGTGTCGTTTAGTTGGCGAACTTTCTGAAGAACCTTATCATCTACCTGAAACTCCCTAGATCTCCTTCTTTTAGCAGCATATCTTTTCTGTCGGCACCAATAGTCTGTTTTTAAGAGTCTTCTGATGCATGTCACCTCATTGAATGTTAAAGAAAATCTTCATGACCCAAAAGATGATTTTATCGTCAATGTTTACATCATTTGACCCTGATGTTTCATGTAAATTTTACTGCTAGTATTTTCACAACATCGACTATTGGAAGTTCCATCTTTCCTCAAATGCAAACATTAGTCTGAGTTCATGAAGTATTACATGATCAAACTTAAAAGAGTTGGATCCTTTGATATTTTTAGATGCTCACCCATGAGTCAGTAATTAAAGACACAAATTCGCAAGCCCTTTTAGGAGGTTCAACTGAGCAATCCCTACAGTGTTAAGGTATGCTAGGCCTTCCTTGTCAAGGCATCTGCATCAACATTTGCCTTTCCTTGTTGCCATTAGATCTGTAAATTGTAATCTTTAAGCAATTCAGGTCAATGCCTTTGTCTGACATTGACCTTTTTTTGTATGAAAATGTCCTGATGATCTGTATAGATCTTATAAGGAACTCGATACAAATAATGTTTTCAAATTTTCAGTGCAAAAAGCATAACTACTATTCTAGGATAGGGTAATGTCTCTCATAAGGCTTGAACTGTTGGGAGGTATAAGATATCACTTTATCTTCTAGCTAACTTTGTAGCTTCCTTCAACAAATTGGCCAACGAAGATGTTATCTTTCAAAAATCCTTCCCAAAACTCGATAATACCCTGCTAAATCCAAAAAGTTTCTAGAATCAGTAACATTGGTCGGCTTTGGACACTCTGTAACTGGTCTCCTCTATTGCAAATCAAGCTTAATCCTTTCCTTTGAAATCACATGTCCCAAAAGTAACACTTCTTCTAACCACAACTCATACTTCTTGTATCTGTTATGTAATCGATGTTTCATCAAGGTTTACAACACTGTCCTCAAATGGGTAGTATGCACATCTCTATCCTAGAACCATATCAAGATACCTTTTATAAACACCACCACAAACTTGTCTAAATAGGGTCTGAAACTCTATTTGTAAGCTCCATAAGGGCCACAGGGGCACTAGTCAGGCCAAAAGGCATCAGAGTGAGTTCATAGTAATTAAACCTGGTCCTAAATGTGATTTGATTCAGGTAAAATCTTAAGTTGTCGGTATCCCGATCCCAAATAAATCTTGGAAAAGACTCTTGCTTCTTACAATTGATCAAATAAACTGCCTAATTGGGGCAATGGGTATTTTTTTCTTGATGGTAATCTTGTTCAGATCTCAGTAATCGACATATAACCTTAAGGCTCCATCCTTTTTCTTTACAAATGGAACTGGGCTACCCCATGGTAAGAGACTTGGTCTAGTAAATCCCTTCGGTAATGGCTTATCCAACTGAAACTTTAGTTTTCTAAGATCTGTTGGGGCCATACAATGTAGGGCTTTAGGGATATGTGGGTTACCAGTGACTAATTTGATTTTAAAATCAATTTCTATTCGCGAGGCAATCCTAGTAACTCTTCAAGAATTAAACATAGTTGGGTTAAGGTTCTTACCTCACTTAGAAGCTTGAAAGAGAGAAATTAAAGTGGTTGAGGATGATGGGAAGAAATGTGCAGAGGAGAGTAAGACGAAAGCTAATACTTATCTTGGTGGAAAATAATTTTGATGTATCCTAATGCTTGGATGATGTTTATGCATAAAAAGGGGCTTTATGGTAATTTCAATCAGATATACATAATGATAATCTGCTAAATCAAGTGCATAAAATTTTGGTCATCACTAGCTTGAGCTTTGCAGATAAGTTTGGCTGATTTTATCCACCAAAAAATGCCTTTTTGCTATTGATAATTAGGCATAATGATGGTAATCAACTTAATTTAATTGCTCTAAAATTTTCGGGCCGCAATTTGCGTACACAATGAATCAGGCCGCAATTTGTGCCCAAATGAATTGGGACAAACTTAATGAATTTAGGCCCAAATTTTCACATGGTTAAAAATTAAATTTTTGTGACATTATGAAAAATAATTTATCACCTAATCATATTTACCGGGGCTAATACCGATTTACCCTAAATTGTTGCGGCAAATAAAGCTCGAATTGTAAAGTGAGGCCTAAAATAAATTCTCCCAACCGGGAAGAACAAATGAAATAAGTAAATGTAAAAAATTAACAGCATGGCTTAATTAAATAAATAAGCATGTTTTAGGGTCGGGCTATTATAGAAGATGTCCTCCGTTTAGGCACATACCAGCTCAAACTCCGTAGAGGATACAAGCTGCTTCTTCATGATGCCCTCTATGCACCTAGGGTGCGACGCTCCTTAGTTTCTTATGTTCTTCAATAAGATTAGGTTTTACTTTTGGGCTTCGTCTAGATGGTTTAGATTTGTTCTATCATGGCAATTTGTTTGGCCAGGCGACGTTGAAAGGAGATTTCATTGCTTTATATTTGGATGATTCCTATTATAATATATCCTCTGCTTTTGTTTCATACTTTCACTCTAATTCTGAATCTATTAAGTGGCATGCTAGACTTGGGAATGTGCGCCAAGATAAGATAAGTAGGCTAGCTGAAGTAGGTCTTCTAGATTGACTCACCAGGGTCAGGTTACCTAGGTTTGATTCATGTCTAGCTGGCAAGGCAACAATAAAGCATTTTGGTCAGGCTTCGTGAGCATCTAGTTCCTTAGAGTTAACCCATTTAGACATCTACAAACCCATGAATGTTAAAGCACATCATGGGGCCATCTATTTCATTACACTTACATGTGATTACTCATGATATGGGTATGTGTACCTACTATCTCATCGCTTCGAGGTACTGAATGTGTTCAAATGCTTCATAACAGAGGTAGAGACTCAATTAAAACGAAGAGTTAAAATATATCGAACTAATCGAGTTCATGAATACCTTTCTGATATGTTTAAAGAGTTCTGTGAGGAAAAAAGTATACACAGACAGCTAACGATTCCATGCACCTCACAACAAAACAGTGTTGTGGAACATAGGAATTGTACACTAGTTGACATTGTTAGGTTAATGATGGCACATTAGTTGATACAACATGTTCAAGATCCCATGCCTCAAAAGGATAATAGGAACGATTCTCCACATGCTCAAGGTCCTACACCTCCTAGAATAAGGGGGAGGGATGCCTCACCCAGGCAGACAAACAATGAAGGTCCCAGGATCCGAAAGAGCGAGCGTGGAAGAATTCCTCGACGATCCTATGCACTTCCTTGAAAGTTAAGGAGCCTACCTCTCATTAAGAGGTGATTGACTCACAATAACCGCAAAGAATGGATGGATGCCATAAGGGATGAGACGGACTGGATGGCAAGAAACAAGGTTTGGGAACTTGTTGATCTTCCACCCCAACGTAAGTATATTGCAAACAAGTGGGTTTTCAAGATAAAACATCGAGCAGATGCCTTGATCGATAAGTTCAAAGCTCGTTTAGTGGCAAAAGTTTTTACACAAATTGAGGGTGCAGACTATGAAGAGACATTTTCTCTTGTGGTGAGATTTACCTCTATTCGCCTACTCATAGCCATGGTTGCCCATTTGGACTTAGAGCTATTTGAAATGGGCATAAAGACTGTTTTCCTCAATGATAGCCTTAAGGAAGAGATCTAAGTGGACCAACCTATTGGTTTCGTATCAAATGGATCAAAGGACAAGGTGTGTCATCTTAGAAGGTCCATATATGGTATTAAGCAATCTTCTAGATCTTGGTACGTAAGATTCTATAAAGCCATAACTTCATTTGGCTTATCTGTGGTTTTAAAAGACCACTATGTGTATGTCAAAAGATTAACATGGGGGATTATGTTTCTTACCCTGTACATTTGTTACATGCTACTGGCTGGGAACAACCTGGAGATGATCGAAGCCACTAAGAAGTGGTTATCATCCCTCTTTGAGATGAAGGACATGGGTGAAGCCAAGTATGTCCTAGGCGTGAAAATAATTAAAAATTGACCTAAAGAAGTCCTAAATATGTGCCAAGAAGCATATATCAAGAAAGTCTTAGAACGATTCCTTATACATTGTTCTAAACCCGTAGACACTCCAGTTGAGAAGAGTTTAACCTTAAGGCTCGACCAATGCCTAAAAACTGACAAAGAAAAGGAGGCAATGAGCAATGTCCCGTATGCTAGTGATGTAGGAAGCTTAACATATACCATAGTATGTGCACTGCCTGACATTTGCTTTGCAGTTGGTTTGGTAAGTCGTTACCAGAGCAACTTAGGACTTTCTCATTTGCAAAATGCCAAGAGAATTATGTGCTACCTTCATGGTACAATTAACTTAGTGCTATGCTATCAAGGCGGGGACCTTAAGTTGAGAGGATATTCAGGCGCCGATTAGGGTGGCTGAATCAGTCCAGGTCAACCTCAGCGTATGTCTTCACCTCGAGTGGGGGAGCCAAATCATAGAGCAGTAAAAAGCAAGACTGCATAGCTCTATCAACTATGGAGGTAGAGTATGTTACAAGTATCCTAGGCACGCAGGAGGCAATATAGCTCAGGACTTTCCTCTAGGATCGTAACTTCACTCTGAGAGTTGATGATCCTCTAGAGATGTTATACGACAACACAGCCGCCATCCAGTTAGCTAAAGATCCGAAGTTCCATCGGAAGATCAAGCACATCAAGAGGTGTTATCACTTCGTGCGAGACGCTACAAAGACAAAGGAAGTTGCCATCCAGTATATACCTACTAACAAGATGATTGCTGATCCATTAACTAAGCTGATTCCTAAAGATGCTTTAAAGCACATTCGTTGAGTCCAGGACTTCGTACAGTTTAATTTTTGGATGAAATCTTGTTATGTACGATAGATATGTTCTTCTTGTAATGAGCATTTATGAAATAAAGATCAAAAGTCCTTTTGCTTCTAAATGCTTTATGATTTGTTTTTTGGACATGTTGAAATGTCACAGGCTTCTAATTGGCCTGGTCACACAGGCAATTGCCCTAATGCTTGAGTAGCGGGCAAGATGAAACTGAATCATATTAGCACCAGGTGTGGAATATTGATTACTCATGCTGGAAGTGTATGACTGTGATAAGATATAGTTGCCTTAGTAAGTCTAAGATGACACTCAAGGGAGTTGAATATGAGATATCGTTTCATATTGAAGCCTTAAAAGTCGAATCTTAAGTATCATGATTGACATTTAGTAGGCTAATCTAATGGCTCATGCTAGATTTTTTGGGTGAAAATCTAGGCTGATGATTCGCATGACATACAGAGTGACAAGCCCAATTGAGTGGGAGCTATGTCATAACACACATCTCATACTGTGTGTGCTTAAAAGATGACTTATACATGGAGTGACAATTAACCTCCCTGTCTCTTGCCACCGTGTGACTTGTGGATGATGACCCTTTGACTTAAAGCTGTGATATAAAGTTGAAGCTTGATGTTACTACTTTAATGTGTCTCTCAAAGGCCACGATGTATACGGTTCGAAGAGAGCGCATGACGAAAGTAGTTAAGTTAAGATGTAATAACATGAGTTTTTAAAGAAAAATCTATCCATCATCACCAATATCAGCCCAGATGATTACATTGATATATCATGGCATAAGAGATTAGAGATACCATTGGTGGTGTTTAGGATGCTTTAGGGTGTCATACTTTATGAAAGTGTTTTGTGGTGTTTAGGATGCTTTAGGGTATCATATTTTATGAAAGTGTTATGCTGGTTAGATGGCGACTTAATATAACACTACTATTTATTTTATAGTAACACGTCCTCTTCTTAGTATGAAGCGTGAAGAGTTGTGATATGTGGACAACATGTGTTCTTCGGCCTACATGGCCGAGTGGGATGGGCCTAATAGGGTTAGGCCTAATGACCACTAATTCCACCTAGGGCGACAACCCTGGCTGCTCCCCCTGACCTATATAAGGAGGCTCAGTGGGATTAGCCTAGGCTAATTTACAATTTAGAGCTCTTACACTCTCCCTTCCCCTCTCACGAGTGCCCCATCATGTACCGGGCTTCGGGTCTAGGACATGAACCCTAAAGGAAACTTAAGTAGCCACTTCACACTTAGATCAACATGGGCTATTCCCAAGATTCAATCCCATAATTCGGGCTAGTCCTATGTGTTCATCATAATTGAGCACTCAATAATCTTGCCAAGGTTTATAAACTCCTATTTTAAACTGGACTGATAACTCATATCAATGGTTTCTTAACCAAACCAATTAATTCTCACATACAGAGTCCACAATTCGGCATCACAAGTACAACACACAAGGCCATAATCAACTAGAAGCTCATTCTTTTCAACACCCCTATTCCCTCTAACATCACCACTAAAATGTCAACCTCAAGCATCGAACGCTTGGCAACAATGATGCAAATTTCGAGCTTAAGTTTAGAACGATGTCATATTCTCAATCCAAACTTCTTGTACACTCTTTTTCCCAAAAGTTTTTACTATCCCTACTCTATTTAGTCATAGGTAAGAAGCATTCAATAAATAAGTTAAAAGAAGTTTAAATCTATTAGTAATATAGGAATGAGAATTACCCACCTCGGTTCTTATTCGACTTAGGCTTTGGTTTAGGGCACGCTTTGCATGGGAATGGATCATTCCTTTGCTCCTAACTTGCTAGTCGTTACTCCGCGGCCAAATCGCCAATGATGAACCGTAAGGAGTAGCCGTTGGAACATCCCTCGTGACCTCTAGTTCTCTACATCTGTTTCTCTCTTTTACATTGCTACGCACCGGTTAGTGGCACCCTAAGCCACTCGCCACTGTTGGGGGTGGGCTGCCGGGTCGCTATTACTGCTTGCACCGACCACCTCACTTGCCACCGCCCCTTTCCTCACATCACGACTCTCTCTCTCTCATGTTGTGTGTGGTCATGGTTATGATTCTAGGAGAAGAAACCGAAACCCTTTGTTGTTTTATTATAAAACTAGGGCCTTTCTTCTTTTTTTTTTTCTTTTTTTATGCCCTCTAGAAGAGAAGGAGGTGGGTCTTAACTAAGGCTCTAAATGGATTTGGGTGATGTGTTATATGTTCTAGCCTGATTACAAATCGCCTTTCTAAAAAACATACTAGTGATTAAAAGCATACATAATGATCACAAAACTAATTCACCTTAAGTACCGTGTTTAGATAGTACACATAATTAATCAAATAAAGTTAGGTAAACTATGAACCCAAATAGTTGATCAAACCAAAGTTTGTAGTCCTTATTACAAAATATCCACTTAAATCCTGAGTTACTGGGTTAATTACCATGGTTATTACACTCCTCCCCCTTATAAAAGTTTTTTCATCGAAATTGATAAAACACAAAGCCTACACATACATGGCCAAACCACATAAACTCAATAAGTAAATGGAAAGCTACACTTTACAATAAAACCCAAGTTCTAAAACATGAAAAGACGTTTATAGTAGTTAGTCTCCTCTTTGCCAATCCTCCTTATGCATCTGCTTACTCTATTGAGCTGACGAGAGCAAATCATGCATGACACAACCTATAAGTGCACGAGTGTTGTATTATAAATTAAATGTCATCCTTTGGGACCAATCATAATCCATTGAATCTTATCCTACCAGAAATACTAAGAGAACAAATTTAGCAGATTGTTTCAACTATGCTAATTAACTATGCAGGAATTTAATCAAAGTAAAGCATCTAGGGTTTTGTTTTGCCTAATTATAGTGTTGAATCTTTGAATTAGACATGCACTCTTCTCTAGTTTGGACTTGTTCAAGAAATTGCAATCTAACTAAACTCAACCTTTTCTATTGAAATAAATTGAATTACCTACTCTAAACCGATTATCATTCTTTCAAATGTCCTTATTTTGTTCCATATTAAAAATTTCTTACTACTAAAGTTCTCCTCTAAACTTGTAATTCTTTCTTAAGGAGTAGCAAGTCAAGTTCAATCGTCTTGTTCTAATAGTGAGTTTCTTCGTTCAGTACTTCACTCAACTATTTGATATATGCAAAAGAATCTGGCTAAAACTTACCCGCATTAATATAATTACAAGGTAGAATAAAACCATTCCAAACTAGATTGAGCACAAGAAACAAACATTAAAAATTCAACATCAATACTTCGACAAACCAATCCTTACTTACTCGTGATTAAACAAAATAACATCTAAAGCAAACAAACTAGAGTTCAAGAAGAGAGAAGAAAAGGCTTTATAACAATGGGGGTTCTTCAATGATCTTTCAACCTTCAAGGATCCAATTTCCAATTTCTTCCTTCTAATCTTCTTTTTCTTCAAGAAAAGATAAAAAAATCCAAAGACTAATGAGAGAGATAAAATTTAATGTTGATCATTGGAGGATTATTTTTGTTTTTTTCTTTTTAGTTTTTTTTTCCATTTGTATTTTTTGGTTTTTGTGTTGTTTTCTAAAATGAAAGCCTTAATGAAACAAAACTAAAAATGCAAAACTACCCTAAATGTCATGCTTCTACCACACAAGAAACGAAAACTGTATGAATGAAACTAATTGCATTAGCTGCATGGTCTAGCTACATGGAGTAAATCCTAAAATGCAAAATAAATGGAATCATACACAATTTATACACATGCTCGAACTAAGGAACCAAGCATCAGGCACCAAAGCAAAGCTATGCCCCCATGCTTAGACAAAGCATTGTCCTCAATGCAAACACATATGAAGACAAGGAAGGGGGAGAAGGAAGAAGTAATTGGAAAAGAGGGGGGAAGGAGGATGGGGTGGATGAACCTGAGAGACATACCAATCTCTCCATGTCTCAAGGCAAGCCCTAAAGTTGTGGAAATACTAATTTTGAGAGGCTATCACCCCATGGAGCTCATCATGTCGCTCTTGGACAAAGGCACAAAGAACAGAGTGTTTAGTTTCAACATAGGCTCATAGGGATGCTTGTTCCCCCTGAATGGACCTAAAGGTGGCTTAAACTTCCTCATAGTTAGTGGAAGAAAACCATGAGGACAAACAAGGACCGCCATGGAAAGCAGGTAGGGCCATAGGTGGCGTAGGAAGGACTATATCAGCATCACTAGGTAACCATGAAAGGTTAGCTCGGTGAAGTGAACTGGTCCGCTCAACATTGGGAGCTGGCAAAAGCCAGTTCTTATGTAAATCCAACATAACTGCCCAAGAAATTTCATACCAACGTTTCAGTTACATGACCATACATGGTGCATTTGGTAAATCTTATAGGCTTCCACTCATAATCTGCCTCTTGGCCTATACTTTCTCCATTGTGCAAAATTGGTTCAACAAAAGCAAGTTTCATACCAACATTTTCAGGAAGAATAATGTTGCCTGGGTTTGACTATGTGTTACACCCGCATTTTGTTTAAACTATCTAGCCTGTTTCTTTATATTATGGGGATTGTGTTTCATTATTTCAGCCAAATTAAATTATATATCGATGTGCTTATCAAAAAGAATATTGGTATAATTATTAGTTTAAAATTTTTGATGATTTTAATAAGCGTTAATAAGAATTTTTAACGATTACTAAATCAAGTAGATTCTTGAGTACGATAAGATTTTCAAGCCTAAGAAATTCTCTCATTGAATATTAGACCGAGCCTTATTATAGGGAACGAATAAATTGACGAGCATTAGAACTAATCGCTTGAAT
>NCQV01027200.1:9571-31245 GCA_002740545.1 Lophocereus schottii | reverse complement strand
AGAGGGGGGGGAGAGAGAGAGAGGGAGGGAAGGAGAGGGAGAGAGACAAAGGCTAGCCTAAATGAGAGGCCGATGGTGACCAAGCGGCAATTGAGCCAGTTTCAGTGACCATCAGTAGCAGCAATGTCAGCAGCATTGAAAAAGCGACAGAAACCAGTATCTCGGCAGTTTCTTCAGGTTTAGGTTTAGCGGTAGAAAAGGGAATTTATGGGTTCATGAGAACTCAAAACAGTCCCAAAAGCCCTTAGGATGGGTCCTTTACCATGGATTCAAGGTGGGTTTTTCTCTTTCTCTGAATTATTAGTAATTTCAAACGAATTTAACAATTTTTAGTAGTTTATGTTTAAATCCTGAAACTATTATCAGTAATTGGAGGATTTGAGGTTGAAATATGGTAAGAATGGTGTTGTTACTGATTTAGGGTTCATGCATGTTGAAGTAATGCGTAGTTTTGCTCACCGATCAAATTGGGGAATTGTAGACATGCAGATTTTGCTCTAATGTTGTTGCTAAATCAGTTCAAATATGCTTAAAGTCTATTTTTGGTGATTGCATATGAATGCTATGGTTGTGTGTATTGGTTTCGTGAATTAAAAGATTAAATTGTAATAATACTGAACCGAGCTTGCTAGTTTGATGGTTTGAGGTGGAACTAATGAGTAATTCAAGGTTATTGTGGACAGTGCTACATGAGGAGGTAGCCTGGGTTTGATATTAATCACAATCATGTGAATTGTGAAGTAATTGTGATGTTAGGTAATTGCCACATTAGGTAGATTCCACTTAAACTGTTCATGCGAAGTCAAATGAACGTGCTATTTATGAACCCTTCCCCTCTTGAATTGATAAAATAAAGCTATATGAGTGTATTATAAACTTGAAAAATCTTTAAAAGGGTAGCTTGTTTTCACAATTTCAAATGTTTATAAATGTTCATCAGTTGTCTGTTTGATTGCTAGGATGATCGTAGCCCAAGCGACGCTAAACGTCAAACTACTTAGTGAATGACTCAGCTGAATAGTCAATAGGTCTAAGAAGTTAAAAAGAAAAGGAGGAACGAGCTCAAAAACATTTTAAGTGTTTGGTTTGTGTTATATTTCTTTCTTTTGCATTTAAAAGGATTGAAATGAATTTAAAAGGGCAACTAACGATGTTTTATTATGAGGCCTAGTTGGATTTATATGCTAGCCAAGTATTTAAGTTCTGAATTGTGAGTTAGTAGACTTACCATGATCTTAAGAGGTTTTCCATGTTGAAAATGAAAGAACCATAAACCATTAAGGGGGTTATGGGTTATTTTGCTAAACAAGCGTAGTTTTGATTACTTAAGCAACTGTTAAAAAGACGTCATTCGTGCTCTTTAGATGATGAGGCTTATTGTGCATGGAAGGGACCCACTTTTAATCTAAGATAGTGCTCATTAAGTGGATAAGTGGGAACCTTAGAAGAACCTCACGACGGTGACGTGTGATAAAACCTTGAGGGTGAGGACTCGACACAGGATAAGGCATGAGCTATTTCCCCCAAAGATATTGTTTAATGATACGTAACGGGTGATAAAACCTTGAGGGTGGGGACTGGACGCAGCATAAGGCGTAAGCTGTTTCCCTAAAAGATAAGGTTCAATGATATATGATGCGTGATAAAACGTAATGGTGGGAGCTTGATGCAGGACAAGGCGTGAGCTGTTGCCCCCAAAGAGGACATATTTCGAGGTTAGAGAACTACTATGCCAAGACGCATTTAGCCAAATGTTATAACATGTATACATCTGGGATAACATGAGCTATGGGTGGCGACCTCACATAGGGTAAGGGACGATCTCCCGTGACCAACCCATTATGTGATCTTATGCTTAAATAAAAAGATATTTTATTGACATGTGAGAAAAAATTTTAAATCCTTACCATTGTGGATGTTTTAGGAACTCTTAAAAAGTACGTGAGCTTTAAAGAGGCTAGGTTGAATTATAAGCATTTCTTCAAAAGTAAAATAAGTTACTATGTTTTCAAAATGCATGACTGAAGGATTTTTCACCCTGCCTTAGTCATTTTACTTGGCTATGCGCTTGAATGACCATTTTCTACAGAAGTTTGATTACTAAGCGTGTAGTTACAAGCTGAAGTGGCTTGGCGTGAAGTTTAGAAAGGTGGTTTCCTTGGGGAGATTTGATTGCCTAATGCAATAGTAGTATATAAATGTTCTGTGATTGCTACTTATCATTATTGCATGCAAATGTTTTGGTTTTTATGGAATGGGAAAATGCTCGCTAAGTGGTAGCTCATCCCATCTCTATTTTCTCTTTTCCCAGGTTTTTGATGTGATAAGTAGAAGTCCATTTGCGTATGCAAAGTTAAAGTCTACCCTTGCTTCGAAAAAGTTGTCATGTGTGCTCATATATGAGTAGAATCGCGAGGCAAATGATGTAATATGATGTAACCCTAGAGTTGTAATTGTACGTAAACAAAGTACTCTAGTTCATGTAAGGCATTTTGTTTAGAAGTTGCTCTGTATGACCATTTGAGCCAACCATCTCATTAGTCAACCACCTTTCATTGGTGCTGTTTACTTTTTGGATGTGAACCCCAGCACTCCGGATGTGTGATCTGTCGAGTTGTACCTTTTATTTCTTTCTTTATTATTGAACTTTATTATTTTGTATACCCTGAGTAAGTGGCTTATACAGTTGTGAACTCCACTGTGTAGTTGTTTAGCATATTTTGGTATTCTTTTATACTTCCACTGAATGCAGGGATTTAATGTAAAGCTTTAAGCATGGGAAATGGTCAATTTTTGGGAAGAATTCTATCCCATTTCACCCCATAACTTAAGTAGGATTTTAGGAAAACATTAAAACTTCTAGCCCTATGGCTAGGGGATGTTACAAATGGTATCAGAGCAAGGTCCTACGACCACAAGCCTTGATCTAAGTCTTGCATTTCATATAATTATTTAACTGCATTTATGATGATGTGATATATGCCATGCTTTTGTGTGCAAATGTTATTTTGGTATGCACATTGGTGCATTTAGTTAGCTACGTGTGGCCAGAGTAAGCTAATTGATTGAGTGAATGAATCATTTGCTAGAGTGTTGGCTGAATGAGTTGTACTCTCGTGAATGAGCTAAGTGTTAGCTCAATAATCATTATTTTGTGTATGCACCTTGCTGATTTAAATAGGAAGTTTAAAGTTCGCTTTGTTTGAATTCAAATGATTGGAAAACTCTTAACTCTAAGCTCATTCTTGCCTATAGAAAGGGCTAGAAGTAGTTAAACTATTTTCCTTTTGAAACCTAGAGACTTTGAAAGTTAAGGTCCTTCGTAAATAGTGAGTTAAGGTTTTTCTTTTGCACTAATAGATGTTTCTAATTATATAGTAAGGCCTTCCTGTCACGTCTAGGGAATAGCATTTGCTTTACAATGATGTTCGAGGTTTATTCTATAAGCAAAAGGTTCTATGTAGAACTGAATGTTCCGAATACCTACATGCCAAATGCGTATGTTGCTCGATCGTTAGTGATATGCTGTTAGTAAGTTATTAAAAGATTGCTTTTGTTTACTGAAAGTTCTTTTAGATGATGCCCCTTTTTGCATGAATTCTTAATTGCTAAGGGAATTAATTGATAACTTCATATACGTGCATGTTAATATGAGTAGTTGGGATGAGATCCTATTGATTGTTTCCTAAGTATTATTCTGAGCCTTCCTATATGTACCATTGATATTTAGATGTGGCCTTAATCTAGATTGTCATTTACATAGGGAGTCTTTCTTGCTTCCCAACATGTAACTACTGTTACCCAGGAGTTCGCTAGGTGTTATGCTTATCCTAGCATGGAACGTTACTTCTATTATAGGATTAATAGCATCTTAGCTTTCTGAACCCCAACACAGCTAGAGTAGAGATAAAAGGAAGAACCTGACAGACTTTAGAATTGTTATACCACACGCATCACCTCATTACCTCCTAGGGGAAATGGTCCATACCTTTCCAATATCTCGTGAACTTTAACACAAATTGTAGAAACCAAGAATCACTACAGGAGGTTGAACAGCCCCTTCATACCATAGGCTCTTGAGACTCCTACGACCACCTTATGCGAAACTAGTGTTATAATGCATCAATATATGTCTGTGAGGCCATTAATGACATTGTTAGCTTATCGGTGGCCAAGATCTTATTACTTTGGATAGTCTCAAGTCATACCCTTAATCCTAAGTTTTAAATGAGGGTTGCACTCTTGTATACTTGTCTAGATGTCCTTCCGTGGGACATTACCACAAACCTATGTGTTTTGAAGCATAAGCATAACATTATGCGTAAAGTAAATGTCATGGAATCCAATATAGTTACTTAGGTTCTTTATGCACAACCATTCAGTTGTCTTGTAAATAAACTGTTTAGTAAATGCACTTCTTGTCGTTCACTTGAATTGAGCTTCTATTGCCATATGACTGAATTAGCCAAATTATTTAACTTGTGCAATTTGTGACGTGGTATGACGTCTGAGTTATGCTTGAACAACTGCATACACACATAACTTAAAGCATGATGAGGCAATGATAGGAACTTACATTCTTATATTCTTGCCCTTGTATTCTATGTTGATCGGATGGCATACTCGTGTGCCATGCTTATGATTGAATTCTTGACTCTACACTCATCAATGAAGTTATGTTAGACAATGACCGACATAGATCGTATAGGTCCAAGGACATAACGTGATTAAGTTACCTTGTACTATGCCCCATACGATGACTTTTATGTATTGCATGAGAATTTTCATGGAAAAACCTTAGAATTGTACCTTCGTTGAGTGTTATATTTGTTATTGTTTTTGTCCTATTATGTTAAGTCTATCCTAGATAGATGTTTCCACTATGGACTTTCTGGTCGCTGAGTTGTCATACTATCATTCTCTGATATTAGAAATTGTAATTTTATATCTAAGTGCTTGTTGTGAACCTCGCAAGAGGAATGATGAAGCGCTAGTGTACTCATAGTCATATTGAAGGATATGCTAACAATTAAGTTATGAGAACTGTGTGCCAATGTGATTTTAGAAATACATAAGGCTTGCATCATATTGCATATTTCCACGGTTCAAAAATAACCAGTTCTAAACGAGACTCAAGGGTAGAACATTATGTTAGCCAGGGGATAAGCGTTATATATGATGTATGAACTTGGCATTAAATCTATCATCACCAAGAAAAGCCCTCCCTACCTTCCCTAGTCAACAAATGTGCAAAATGTACTAGAGTTCCCTTATCTTTACCACCATTGGATATATTTTTACTATACTATGAAGCCTTCGAGTTGCTTCATTGCTGATCAATGAGAGCTTCATCTTCTGATTGCACATCGGTACTTGGCACATACCTTCTAAGACGAGTGCCTATTGCTTGTTCTTGACTTCCAGATGCTGAATTGTTACGCCTATATAATGTCATTATGGCGTTTAATGTCATTTGACGTTCGTTGCTATTGATACAATGCTACGTGAGACTATGTGATGAGTGTCATATGCATTATAGTAGTTTTCATAAGAAATTCTAGAGTTGTACTATGTTAGCTATTATGCTTGCTATAGCTAGTCTTACTATATCGTAATTATTGTGCGTGGCCCTGCCCCCATTCTAGATGCCTTGTTGTTGAAGCATCATGCTACCATTCTACGTATTATCAGTACTAAGCTTCGAACCCAATATCGACCCTTATATGTCTATGAGCATAACCATTCATTTGTAAGAATGTAGACTTAGGAGACGATTAGTTCGACTGGGGACCTAAAGGAAAGTCTCCCCACCATTAAAACTATCACGATTATCTCATATGCTTGTCTTTTAACTACGCATGCGAGTTAGAAATCACCCACTTTACTAAGAATGACTTTCGAGTTACTTACGTAGGAGGTCCAAGCAAATACTTAGTGGACTTCCTTCCTAACAGAAGCTGCAAGTTTCCTGGTGGCGATGCCCAGGTGAAACCACCCTGGCTTGGTAGTTGAACTTCCATGGAATTATAGCTAACTTATATAAAGGAATTGCTAGGAATGCAAACCATATAAACCCCATCATAACCAGGGAACCATGTATCCACCTCCTACGAACAACATATCCAGTCTCCAGGTTAACTGTTTTCATCCTAAAAGTGATTTCAATTCATGTTATGGAATGAAACTACTTCTATATGACCTTGACATGTTATGGCCCAATTGTCATACCCTTAGACGCCGATTTGTAATGGTACATACATGTGGCGTTGTTGTTTAGTATGTGAATGATGTCAATATAATTGAGGGTTTGTGTTCGTTTCTAAACAAGCTTAATATGGTTTTCTATGCCAACTCATTTGCCCTTTTCTATGCGATTGCCTTGGCACCTAACTAGAGTGAGTAGCCGCTTGTAGAGGATTGGCGAGGAGTAGACTAGATACCATAAGCCTCTTTTTGGTTTCAATTAATCATAATCAAGATTTTTGATTTTAGCGTGAGTTCTGTCGATTGTGTCATATGTGTGTACATCTTAGATATGACTGAACTATGGACCTCAGAATTTCGATGACGAAATTCTTTTAGGGGGGGGGAGTGTAATACCCACGCTTTATTTAAGCTATCTAGCCTATTTCTTCATATTACGAGAGTGTATTTTTATTATTTTAGCCTAACTAAATGAATATCAATGTCCTTCCTTAAGTGATAATTTTATTAAAAATAATATTGCTCTTATTATTAGTTTTAAAATTTTTGATGATCTTATTAAGCATTAAGAAGCATTATTATCAATTACTAAGTCAACTAGATTCCTGAGTACGAAAAGATCATTAAACCTTGGAACTTATCTATTGAATATAAGATCGACCCTTATTATTGAGAACGAATAAATTGAGGAGCGTTAGAACTAACAACTTGAATTTAGGTTCAGAGGTATGAGTTTGGGATAGAGATATCGGGTGTCTATCAAAAAAGTACGAAACAACTAGAAAAAAAAATAAGGGACGGCAAGCCCCAGTTTCATTCTTCGTGGTATAGGGAGTAGAAGGGGGGCTTCTTCCGGGTTCCTTGCGACCCCTCCCCGACAACTAGCACAAGACACAGAGAGAGAGGTGGACTGAAAGAGAGAGAGAGAGAGAGAGAGAGAGAGAGAGAGAGAGAGAGAGAGGAGGAACGAGAGTGTCGGAATAGTCGTGGCAGTGAAGATGGTACCACCCCAGTGCGCACAGCATTCCTGCAACCCCTTCACAACCCACAATGCAGAGAGAGAGAGAGAGAGAGAGGGGGGGAGAGAGAGAGGCTAGCTTGAATGAGAGGCAGGCAGCGATTAAGCGGCGACTGAGCCGGTTCCGATCACCACCAGTAGTAGCAACTTCAGCAGCAATGAGAAAAGGACAGATACTAGATTTGGGTTGTTACTTTGGGTCTATGTTTAGTGGCAGAAAGGTGGAATTTATGGGTTTTTGAGCACTCAAACCAGTTCCAACTGGCCTTCGAATGGGTCCTATACCTTGGATTCGAGATGGGTTTTTCCCTTCCTCTTAATGATTAGTAATTTCAAACGAATTTTATAATTTTAAGTAGTTTATGTTTAAATCCTAAAAGAATTATCAGTAATTGGAGGATTTGAGGTTGAAATCTAGCAAAAATGGTGTCGATACTGATTTAGGGTTCACACATGTTGAAGTAATGCATAGTTTTACTAACCAGTCAGTTTAGGGAATTATAGAACAAGCATATCATGCTCTAATGTTGTTGTTAAATTAATTTAGGTATACTTAAATTCTGATTTTTTTGATTGCATATGAACGCTATGGTTGTGGATGTTGGTTTTTTGAATTAAACGATTAAATTGTAATGATGCTGAACCAAGCTTGGTAGTTCGATGGTTTAAGGTAGAACTAATAAGTCATTCGAGGTTTTTGCAGGCGGTGTTGCGTGAGGATGGAGCCCGGGTTTGATATTAATTGTAATTGTGTGAGTTACAAAATAAATGTGATTTTAGGTAGATTCAGTTGAAACTATTCCTGTGAAGCGAAACGAACGTGCTATCTGTGAACCCCTCCCTTCTTGAATTTGTAAAATAATGCTATGCGAGTGAATTGGAAGCTACGAGTGAATTGGAAACTTTAGAAGTCTTTAAAATGGCCATTATAAGCTTGTTTTTATAATTTTGAATGTTTCTAAATGTTCATTAGTTGCCTATCGATTGCTAAGGTGTTTGTAGCCTAAAGTGACTCAGCTAAATAGTAGATTGGTCTAGGAAGTTAAAAAGAAAAGGACTAATGAGCTCGAATGTGTTTTAAGGGTTTGCTTTGTATTATATTTCTTTCTTTTGCATTTAAAAAGATTGAAATGAACTTAAAAAGGGCAACTAAAGGTGTATTACTGCGAGCTAGTTTGAATTATATGCTAGCCAATTGTTTAAGTTTTGAATGGCGAGTTAGTAGAGTCACCATGATCTTAAGAGGGTTTCCATGTTAAAAGTGAAGGAACCATAAATTATTAAGGGGGTTATAGGTTATTTTGCTAAACAAGCATAGTTCTAATTGCATAAGCAACTGTTAAAAAGAAGTGATTTGTAACTCATTGGAAGGTGAGACTTATTGCGTATAGCAGTGACCCCCTTCTAATAAACTATAATGGTTTAGTATGACTTTAATGGCTAAGATAGTGCCTTTTAAGTGGTCATATCTATGAACTAGAGCAAGAAGTCAGAACCCTAGAAGACCCCGACGAGGGTGACACGTGATAAAACCTTGAGGGTGGGGGATGGACGCAGGATAAGGTATGAGCTGTTTCCCCCAGAGATAAGGTTCGATGACATGTGATGCATGATAAAACCTTGATGGTGGGGACTGGACACAAGATGAGACATGAGCTATGTCCCCCAAAGAGGACATATTTCGAGGGTGGAGAACTACTATGCCAAGACGCGTTTGGCCAAATGTTGTGATATGTATACCTCGGGGATGACATGAGTTATTAGTAACAACCTCACCTAGGGCGAGGGGCGATCTCCCATGACCAGCATATTATATGATCTTATGCTTGAATAAAAAGATATTTTATTGATATGTGAGAAAATAGTTTGAATCCTTACCATTGTGGGTGTTTCATGAACTTTTAAAAAGTATAAGAGCTTTAAAGAGAATACCTTGAATTATAAGCGGTTCTTTAAAAGCAAAATGAGTTACTACGTTTCCCAAATCCATGGCTGAAAGATTTTTCATCCTACCTTTGTCATTTCACTTGGCTATGTGCTTGAATGCCCTTTTTCCGAGGAAGTTTAATTACTAAGGGTGCAGTTACGAGCTGGGGCGGCTTAGTGTGATGTTTAGAAGAGATGGTTTCCTTGGAGAGATTTGATTACCTAATATGATAGTCATACATAAATGTTCTGTGATTGTTGCTTATCATTATTGCTTGCAAATGCTTTGGTTTTTAATGAGTTGAGAAATACTCACTGAGCGTGTAGTAGCTCATCCCATCTCCATTACCTCTTTTTTCAAGTTTTTGATGTGACAATTAGAAGTCCATTTACGTATGCTAAGTTAGAGTTTACCCTTGCATGGAAAAAGGAATCATGTGTGCTCATATATGAGTAGACTTACAAGCCAAATGCTGCAATATGATGTATCATTGGAGTTGTGATTGAAGAACAAAGCACTTTAGTTCATGTAATGCATTTTATTTAGAAGTTGCTCTGTATGGCCATGTGAGCCATTCATCTTATTAGTCAACCACTTTCACCAGTGTTGTTTATTTTTTGCACGTAAACCTCAACACCCTAGATGTGTGACCGGTCGAGTTGTATCTTATATTTCCTTTAAGCCTGGAAAATGGTCAGTTCTTAGGCAGAATTCTATCCATTTCGTCCACTACTAGCCCTAGGGCTAGAGCTGTTACTAATGGTATCAGAGCAAGGTCCTACGACCACAGTCCGTAATCTGAGTCTTGCATTTCGTATGGTTATTTAAGAACGCATTTATGATGATTTGATATATGCCGTTCTTTTCTGTGCAAATGTGGTTTTGGTATGATCGTTGGTGTGTTTAATTAGCTACGTGTGGCTTGATGAGCTGATTGATTGAGTGAACGAACCATTTGTTAGAGTACAGGCTAAATGACTTATATTCTTACAAATGACCTCAGTGTTACCCCAATAATCATTGTTTTGTATATGCACCTTTGTGATTTAAATCGAAAGTTTAAAGTTTGTTTTGTTTGAATTCGAATGATTGGAAAAGTCGTAACTCTAAGCCCATTCTTGCGTCTAAGGTACGATTTGCTCCCGATCCCCATAATGGAGTGAGTAGATGTACTCCATGGTTGTTACCAAAAGGGCTCGAAGCAGTTAAACTGTTTTCCTTTCGAAACCTAGAGCCTTTGAAAATTGAGGTCCTTCCTAAATAGTGAGTTAAAATTTTTCTTTTTCTGCTAAAAGACCTTTCTAGTTAAATAGTTAGGCCTTCCTGTTAGGTCTGAAGACTAGTGTTTGATTTACAATGATGTTCGAGCTTGATTCTATGAGCTTAAGTTTCTATGTACAACTGGATGTTTTAAATACTTACATGCCAAATGCATACATTGCTCGATCGTTAGTGATGAGTTGTTAGTAAGTGATTAAAAGATTGCTTTTCTTCACTGAAAGTTCTTTTAGATGATACCCCTTTTTACATGAATTCTCAATTGCTATAGGAAATAACTGAGAACTTCATATATGTGCATATCAATATGAGTAGTTGGGATGAGGTCCTGTTGATTGTTTCCTAAGTGTTATTCCGACCTTTCGTATATATACAATAGATGCTTAGATGTGGCCTTAATCTGGATTTCCATTTACATAGGGAGTCTTCCTTGCCGCACAACATGTAACTACTGTTACTCATGAGTTAGCGAGGCGTTAGCCCAGCGCAGCGTGGAATGCTATTCTTATTATAAGATTGATAGTGTCCTAGCTTTATATACCCCAACACACATAGAACAGAGATGAAAGGAAGAACCTAATAGACCTTAGAATTGTTATACCACATACATCACCTCATTACCTTCTGGGTGAAATGATCCACACCTTTCTAACACCTCGTGAACCGTAACACAAAGTGTAGAAACCAAGCTCTTAACACTCCTACGACCACTCTACGAGAAACTTGTGCTATAATGCCTCAGTTTTTGTCTGTGAGCCCATTAATGCCTTTGTTAGCTTATCGATAGACTAGATCCTAACAATTTGGACAACCTCAGGGCATACCCTTAATCCCAGGTTTTAAATGAGGGTTAAACTCATGTATACCCATCTAGATGCCCTTCTATGGGACATTGCCATAAACCTTTGTCTTTTGAAGCACAAGCGTAACATTATGCATAAAGTAAAGGTCATGGAAGCCCATATAGTTACTTAGGTTCGTTATGCATGGCCATTTAAGTGTCTTCTGAATAAATTGTTTAGTAAATGCACTTCTTGGCATTCGCTTGACTTGAGTTCGTTTGCCTTGTGTTTGAATCAGCCGAATGATTTGTCTTGCACAATTTGTGATGTGGCGTGACCTTTGAGTTACTAATAGGATTCCTTGAATCCTTTGATCTCAAGTCATACTCAAACAACTACATACAAAAATACTTAAAGCATTATGCAGCGGCAATAGGAACTTGTGTTCTCTTGTTCTTGCCCTTGTATTTTATCTTGATCAGATGACATACTAGTGTGTCATGCTTATAGCTGAATTCTTGACTCCACACTCATCAGAGAAGTTATGTTAGATAATGACTGACATAGATCATATAGGTCAAAGGACATGACCTGATTAAGTTACTTGTTCTACGCCCTATGCGATGACTTTCATGTATTGCATGAGGATTTTCATGGAAAAACCTGAGAACTGTACCTTTATTGGGTGCCATGTTTGTTAATGTTGTTGTCCTATTATGTTAAGGCTATCCTCCACAAATGTTTCGACTATGAACTTTCTGGTCGCTGAGTTGTCATACTATCATTCTATGATATTAGAAATTGTAATTTTATATCTAAGTGCTTGTTGTGAACCTCGCAAGAGGAATGATGAAGCACTGGTGTCCTCATAGTCATATTGAAGGATATGCCAACATTTGAGTTATGAGAAATGTGTGCCAACGTGATTATTAGAAATACATAAGGCTAGCATCATATTGCATATTTCCATGATTCAAAAATGACCAGTTCTAAATGAGACTTAAGGGTAAAATATTATGTTAGCTAGGGAATAAGCGTAATACATGATGCATGAACTTAGCGTTTAATCTATCATCACTAAGAAAACACCTCCCCACCTTCCCTAGTCAACAAATGTGCAAAATGCACTGGAGTTCCCGTGTGTTTACCACCATTGGATACATTTTTACTATACTATGAAGCCCCTGAGTTGCTTCATTGCTCATCAATGAAAGCATCATCTTCGGATTGCACATCGGTACTTAGCACATACCTACTAGGACAAGTGGCTATTGCTTGTTCTTGACTTCAGGATGCTGAATTGTTATGCCTATGTAATGTCATCATGGCGTTTAATGTCATTTGACATTCGTTGCTATTGATGCAATGCTACGTGAGACTGTGTGATGAGTGTCATATGCCTTATGGTAATTTTCATAAGAAATTCTAGAGTTGTACTATGTTAGCCATTATGCTTGCTGTAGCTAGTCTTACTATATCGTGATTATTGTACGTGGCCCTGCCCCCATTCTAGATGCCTAGCTGTTGAATGATCATATTACCATTCTATGTAATATTAGCACTAAGCTTCGAACCCAATATTGACGCTTATATGTCTATGAGCATAACCATTCATTTGTATCAATCTAGACTTAGGAGATGATTAGTTCGACTGGGGAACCCAAGGAAAGTCTCCCCACCATTAAAACTATCACGATTACGTTATTTGCTTGTCTTTTAACTGCACACATGAGTCAAAAATCACCCACTTTACTAAGAATGATCGTTGTGTTACTTACATAGGAGCTCCAAGCAAAAACTTAGTGGGCTACCTTCCCAACAGAAGCTACAAGTTTCCAGGTGGCGATGCCCAGGTGGTCACCCTAGCTTGGTAGTTGAACTTCCACGGAATTATAGCTAACTTATATAAAGGCATTGCTAGGCATGCAAACCATATAAACCCTATTATAACCAAGGAACCATGTATCCATGTCCCTTGAACAACTTATGTTCGGACCTATACGGGACCTTTATCAGCCATCAACATAGGTTCTTGCCTTAGCATTTTCTTTTAAAATTGTTCCTATCAACATGTAATGCTAGCTCACGTTGTGATTCTTAGTCTTCGGTGTGCTGTATTATAGACCCTACATAATGTCAATGTGAGTTCGAGTGCTACTTCAAGTTCTGTTATTGTTGATGTGGCGTAATATGATGTCTTTGTCACTTTAGTGTGATGTGGTAGCTTTTTGCTTGATTGATTTAACCATGGAGTGATTTGACATCTTTACACTTTCGAATGAACCTGGCTAAGTTGACCACCTACATGTGACCTTGATCTCCTCTATAAGTTGCTATGAATGAGGCATAAAAGTTAGCTGGGGTTGATGTATAGACATGGGAATGTTAGTTGCATCTATTTTCTGCTTGTAAATTACTTGCTATATACAGGCTAGACGGGTTCATACCGCTCATGATTCTTAAGCTTGAGAATGCTGAGTTGTTGATTCTGTCCGATGTCATCATGCTAAACTGATGCTATATGATGCCTTTATTACTCTAGTTTGTCATAGGAGTCTCTAGGTTAACTGTTTTGACCCTAAAAGTGATTTAAATTCTTGTTATAGAATGAAACTACTTCTATATGACCTTGACATGTTATGGCCCAATTGTCATACCCGTAGATGCTGATTCGTAATGGTACATACATGTAGAGTTGTTGTTTAGTATGTGAATGATGTGAATATAATTGAGGGTGTATGTTCGTTTTTAAACAAGCTTAATATGGTTTTCTATGCCAACTCATTTGCCCTTTTCTATGCAATTGCCTTGGCACCTAAATAGAGTGAGTAGCCGCTTAAAGAGGATTGGCGAGGAGGAGACTGGATACCATAAGCCTCTTTTTTGTTTTTATTAATCGTAATCAAGATTTTCAATTTTAGTGTGAGTTTTGTCGTTTTTGTCGTGTGCGTGTACATCTTAGATACGACTGAACTATAGACCTTAGAATTTCGAGGACGAAATTCTTTTTGGGGGGGAGTGTAATAGCCACACTTTATTTAAGCTATCTGGCTTATTTCTTAATATTACGAGAGTGTATTTTATTATTTTAGCCTAATTAAATGAATATCAATGTCCTTCCTTAAGTGATAATTTTATTAAAAAGAATATTGCTATTATTCTTAGTTTTGAAAGTTTTGATGATTTTAGTAAACGTTAATAAGCATTATTATCAATTACTAAGTCAACTAGATTCCCGAGTGCGAAAAGATCATCAAACCTTAGAAATTATCTATCGAATATAAGACCGACCCTTATTATCGAGAACGAATAAATTGAGGGGCGTTAGAACTAACAACTTGAATTCAGGCTCAGAGGTACGAGTTTGGGATAGAGATATCGGGTGTCTATCAATAAAGTACAAAACAACCAAAAAAAAGGGGATGGCAAGCTCCAGTTTCCTTCTTCGTGGAATAGGGAGTAAAAGGGGGGTTTCTTCCGGGTTCCTTGCGACCCCTCCCCAACAACTAGCACAAGGCACAGAGAGAGAGGTGGACTGAGAGAGAGAGAGGAGGAACGAAAGTGTCGGAACGGCAGTGGCGGTGGTGATGGTACCACCCCAATGTGCACAGCATTCCTGCAACCCCTTCACGACCCAAAGTGTAGAGCGAGAGAAAGAGAGAGAGAGAGAGAGAGAGAGAGAGGCCAGCCTGAATGAGAGGCAGGCAGCAACTAGGCGGCGGCTGAGCCGGTTTCGATGACCACCAGTAGCAGCAACGTCAACAGCAAAATAGATACTGGATTTGGGTTGTTGCTTTGGGTCTGGGTTTAGCAGCAAACATGTCGAATTTATGGCCTTTTGAGCACTCAAACCAGTTCTAACAGCCCTTCGAATGGGTCCTATACCTTGGATTTGAGATGGGTTTTTCTCTTCCTCTTAATGATTAGTAATTTCAAACGAATTTGATAATTTTAAGTGGTTTTTGTTTAAATCCTAAAAGAATTATCAGTAATTGGAGGATTTGTGGTTGAAATCTAGCAAAAATGGTGTTGATACTGATTTAGGGTTCATACATGTTGAAGTAATGCATAGTTTTACTAACCGGTCAGTTTCGGGAATTATAGAACAAGCATATTGTGCTCCAACGTTGTTGCTAAATTAATTCAAGTATACTTAAATTCTGATTTTTTTGATTATATATGAACGCTACGGTTGTGGATATTGGTTTTTTGAATTAAACGACTAAATTGTAGTGATGCTGAACCAAGCTTGGTAGTTCGATCGTTTAAGGTGGAACTAATAAGTGATTCGAGGTTTTTGCAGGCGGCGTTGCGTGAGGACGAAGCCCGGGTTTGATATTAATTGCAATTGTGCGAGTTACAAAATAAATGTGATTTTGGGTAGATTCAGTTGAAACTATTCCTGCGAAGTGAAACGAACATGTTATCTGTGAACCCCTCCCTTCTTGAATTCATAAAATAATGCTATGCGAGTGAATTCGAAACTTCAGAAGTTTTTAAAATGGTCATTAAAAGCTTGTCTTTATAATTTTGAATGTTTCTAAATGTTCATTAGTTGCCTATTCGATTGCTAAGGTGTTTGTAGCCTAAAATGACTCAGCTAAATAGTAGATTGATCTAGGAAGTTAAGAAGAAAAGGACTAATGAGCTCGAATGTGTGTTAAGGGTTTGCTTTCTATTATATTTCTTTCTTTTACATTTGAAAGGATTGAAATGAACTTAAAAAGGGCAACTAAAGACGTATTACTGCGAGCTAGTTTGAATTATATGCTAGCCAATTGTTTAAGTTTTGAATGGCGAGTTAGTAGAGTCACAATGATCTTTAGAGGGTTTCCAGTTAAAAGTGAAAGAACCATAAACTATTAAGGGGGTTATAGGTTATTTTGCTAAACAAGCATAGTTCTAATCGCATAAGCAACTATTAAAAAGAAGTGATTTGTAACTCATTGGAAGGTGAGACTTACTGTGTATAGCAGTGACCCCCTTCTAATAAACTATAATGGTTTAGTACGACTTTAATAGCTAACATAGTGCCTTTTACGTGGTCATATCTATGAAGTAGAGTAAGAAGTAGGAACCCTAGAAGACCCTGACGAGGGTGACACGCGATAAAACCTTGAGGGTGAGGGTTGGACGCAAGATAAGGCATGAGTTGTTTCCCCCAGAGATAAGGTTCGATGATATTTGATCCATGATAAAACCTTAAGGGTGGGGACCGGACACAGGATGAGACATGAGCTATTGCCCCCAAAGAGGACATATTTTGAGGGTGGAGAACTACTCTGCCAAGCCAAATGTTGTGATTTGTATACCGCGGGGATGACATGGGTTATTAGTAACGACCTCACCTAGGGCGAGGGACAATCTCCCATGACCAGCATATTATATGATCTTATGCTTGAATAAAAAGATATTTTATTGATATGTGAGATAACAGTTTGAATCCTTACCATTGTGGATGTTTCAGGAACTTTTAAAAAGTATATGAGCTTTCAAGAGACTAGTTTGAATTATAAGCGGTTCTTTAAAAGCAAAATGAGTTACTACGTTTCCCAAATGCATGGCTGAAAGATTTTTCATCCTACCTTTGTCATTTCACTTGGCTATGTGCTTGAATGCCCTTTTTCTAAGGAAGTTTAATTACTAAGGGTGCAGCTACGAGCTGGGGTGGCTTGGTGTGAAGTTTAGAAGAGATGGTTTCCTTGGAGAGATTTGATTACCTAATATGACAGTCATACATAAATGTTCTGTGATTGGTGCTTATCATTATTGCTTGCAAATGCTTTGGTTTTTAATGAGTTGAGAAATACTCACAGAGCATGTGGTAGCTCATCCTATCTCCATTTCCTGTTTTTTCAAGTTTTTGATGTGACAATTAGAAGTCCACTTACGTATGCTAAGTTAGAGTTTACCCTTGCGTGGAAAAAGGAATCATGTGTGCTCATATACGACTAGACTTAGAAGCCAAATGCTGTAATATGTGGTATCACTAGAGTTGTGATTGTACGTAAACAAAGTACTTTAGTTCATGTAATGTATTTTATTTAGAAGTTGCTCTGTATGGCTATGCGACCAATCATCTTATTAGTCAACCACTTTCACCAGTGTTGTTTATTTTTTGCATGTAAACCTCAGCACCCCAGATGTGTGACCCGTTGAGTTGTATCTTATATTTCTTTTCAGCCTGGAAAATGGTCAGTTCTTAGGCAGAATTCAATCCATTTCGTCCACTTCTAGCCCTAGGGCTAGAGGTATTACTAATGGTATCAGAGCAAGGTCCTATGAACCCAGGCCGTAATCTGAGTCTTGCATTTTGCATGGTTATTTAAGAACGCATTTATGATGATTTGATATATGCCATTCTTTTCTGTGAAAAAGTGGTTTTGGTATGATCGTCGGTGTGTTTAATTAGCTACGTGCGGCCTGATGAGCTGAATGATTGAGTGAATGAACCGTTTGTTAGAGTATAGGCTGACTGACTTATATTCTTACGAATGACCTCAGTGTTACCTCAATAACCATTGTTTTGTATGTGCACCTTTGTGATTTAAATCAAAAGTTTAAAGTACGTTTTCTTTGAATTCGAATTATTGGAAAAGTCTTAACTCTAATCCCATTCTTGCCTCTAAGGTACGATTTACTCCCCGTCCCCATAATGGAGTGAGTAGATGTACTCTATGGTTGTTACCAAAAGGGCTCGAAGCAGTTAAACTGTTTTCCTTTCGAAACCTAGAGACTTTGAAAGTTGAGGTCCTTCCTAAATAGTGAGTTAGGATTTTTCTTTTCCATTAAAGGACCATTCTAGTTATATAGTTAGGCCTTCCTGCTAGGTCTGAAGACTAGTGTTTGATTTACAACTATGTTCGAGCTTCATTCTATGAGCATAAGCTTCAATGTATAACTGGATGTTTTAAATACTTACATCCCAAATGCATACATTGCTCGATCATTAGTGATGGGTTGTTAGTAAGTGATTAAAAGATTGCTTTTCTTCACTGAAAGTTCTTTTAGATGATACCTCTTTTTACATGAATTCTCAATTGCTATAGGAATTAACTGAGAAATTCATATATGTGCATATCAGTAAGAGTAGTTGGGATGAGGTCCTCTTGATTGTTTCCTAAGTGTTATTCCGACCTTTCGTATACATACAATTGATGCTTAGATGTGGCCTTAATCTAGATTTCCATTTACATAGAGATTCTTCCTTGCCGCACAACATGTAACTACTGTTACTCATGAGTTAGCAAGGCGTTATGCCCACCGCAGCGTGGAATGCTATTCTTATGATAGGATTGATAGTGTCCTAGCTTTATGAATCCCAACACACATAGAGCAGAGATGAAAGGAAGAACCTAACAGACCTTGGAATTGTTGTGCCACATACATCACCTCATTACCTTATGGGGGAAATGATCCATAACTTTCTAACACCTCGTGAACCTTAACGCAAAGTGCAGAAACCAAGCTCTTAACACTCCTACGACCACTTTATGAGAAACTTGTGCTATAATGCCTCAGTTTTTGTCTGTGAGCCCATTAATGCGCTTGTTAGCTTATCGATAGCCTAGATCCTAACAATTTGGACAACCTTAGGGCATACCCTTAATCCCAGGTTTTAAATGAGGGTTAAACTCATGTATACGCATCTAGATGCCCTTCTGTGGGATGTTACCATAAACCTTTGTCTTTTGAAGCGCAAGCGTAACATTATGCATAAAGTAAAGGTCATAGAACCCATATAGTTACTTAGGTTCGGTATGCATGGCCATTTAAGCGTCTTGTAAATAAATTGTTTAGTAAATGCACTTCTCGGCATTTGCTTGACTTGAGTTGGTTTGCCTTATGTTTGAATCAGCCAAATGATTTGGCTTGCACAATTTGTGATGTGGTATGACCTTTGAGTCACTAATTGCATTCCATGAATCCTTTGATCTCAAGTTATACTCAAACAACTGCATACAAACAAACTTAAAGCATTATGCAGCGGCAATAGGAACTTGTGCTCTCTTATTCTTGCCCTTGTATTTTATCTTGATCGAATGACGTACTAGTGTGCCATGCTTATGGCTGAATTCTTGACTCCACACTCATCAGAGAAGTTATGTTAGATAATGGCTGACATGGATCGTATAGGTCAAAGGACATGACGTGATTAAGTTACCTTGTACTACGCCCTATGCGATGACTTTCATGTATTGCATGAGGATTTTCATGGAAAAACGTTCGAACTGTACCTTTATAGGGTGTCATGTTTGTTAATGTTGTTATCCTATTATGTTAAGGCTATCCTACACAGATATTTTGACTATGACTTTCTGGTCACTGAGTCGTCATACTATCATTCTATGATATTAGAAATTGTAATTTTATATCCAAGTGTTTGTTGTGAAGATGAAGCGCTGTTGTACTCATAGTCATATTGAACGATATGCCAACATTGGAGTTATGAGAAATGTGTGCCAATGTGATTATTAGAATACATAAGGCTAGCATCATATTGTATATTTCCACGATTCAAAAATAACCAATTCTAAACGAGACTCAAGGGTAGAATATTATGTTAGCTAAGGAATAAGCGTAATACATGATGCATGAACTTAGCATTTAATCTATCATCACCAAGAAGACACCTCGCCACCTTCCCTAGTTAACAAATGTGCAAAATGCACTGGAGTTCCCATGTCTTTACCACCATTGAATACATTTTTACTATACTATGAAGCACCCGAGTTGCGTCATTGCTCATCAATGAGAGCTTCATCTTCTGATTGCACATCGGTACTTGGCACATACCTATTAAGATGAGTGCCTATTGCTTGTTCTTGAGTTCCAGATGCTGAATTGTTACGCCTATGTAATGTCATTATGGTGTTTAATGTCATTTGACGTTCGTTGCTATTGATGCAATGCTACGTGAGACTATGTGATGAGTGTCATATGCCATATGGTAGTTTTCATAAGAAATTCTAGAGTTGTACTATGTTCGCCATTATGCTTGCTGTAGCTAGTCTTACTATATCGTGATTATTGTACGTGGCCCTGCCCCCATTCTAGATGCCTAGTTGTTGAATGATCATACTACCCTTCTACGTATTATCAGTACTAAGCTTCGAACCCAATATTGACGCTTATATGTCTATGAGCATAACCATTCATTTGTATCAATCTAGACTTTGGAGATGATTAGTTCGATTGGGGACCCCAAGGAAAGTCTCCCCACCATTAAAACTATCACGATTATCTTATATACTTGTCTTTTAACTACGCATATGAGTTAGAAATCACCCACTTTACTAAGAATGATTGTCGAGTTACTTACGAAGGAGCTCCAAGAAAATACTTAGTGGACTACTTTCCCAACAGAAGCTACAAGTTTCCTGGTGGCGATGCCCAGGTGAAACCACCCTAGCTTGGCAGTTGAACTTCTACGGAATTATAGCTAGCTTATATAAAGGCATTGCTAGGCATGCAAACCATATAAACCCCATTATAACCAAGGAACCATGTATCCACCTCCCCTGAACAACCTATGTTCGGACCTATAGGGGACTTTTATCAGCCATCGACATATGCTCTTGCCTTACCATTTTCTTTTTAAATTGTTCCTATCAACATGTAATGCTAGCTCACGTTGTGATTCTTAGTCTTCAGTGTGCTGTGTTGTAGACCCTACATGATGTCAATGTGAGTTCGAGTGCTACTTCAAGTTCTGTTATTGTTGATGTGGCGTAATATGATGTCTTTGTCACTTTAGTGTGATGTGGTAGCTTTCTGTTTGATTGATTTAACCATGGAGTGATTTGACATTTTTGCACTTTCAAATGAACCTGGCTAAGTTGACCACCTACATGTGACCTTTACATCTCCTCTATAAGTTGCTATGAATGAAAGGCATGAAAGTTAGCTGGGGTTAATGTATGGACATGGGAATCTTAGTTGCATATCTTTTCTTCTTGTAAATTACTTGCTATATACAGGCTAGACAGGTTCATATCGCTCATGATTCTTAAGCTTGAGAATGCTGAGTTGTTGATTCTGTCCGACGTCATCATTCTAAACTGATGCTATATGATGCCTTTATTACTCTAGTTCATCATAGGAGTCTCTAGGTTAACTGTTTTGATCCTAAAAGTGATTTAAATTCATGTTATAAAATGAAACCACTTCTATATGACCTTGACATGTTATGGCCCAATTATCATACCCTTAGATGCCGATTCGTAATGGTACATACATGTAGAGTTGTTGTTTAGTATGTGAATGATGTCAATATAATTGAGGGTATGTGTTCGTTTTTAAACAAGCTTAATATGGTTTTCTTTGCCAACTCATTTGCCCTTTTCTATGCAATTGCCTTGGCACCTAAATAGAGTGATTAGCTGCTTGAAGAGGATTGGGGAGGAGGAGACTGGATACTATAAGCCTCTTTTTGGTTTTAATTAATCGTAATCAATATTTTCGA
>NCQV01027101.1:1308-12162 GCA_002740545.1 Lophocereus schottii | reverse complement strand
TAGCTATGTTTTGGGATGTAAATCTTAATTCTCCGATTTTGTTAACCGTTGAGTGGTATCTTCCATTTCTTCTTTATTCATGAATCAATTTAGTTGGTGTACTCCGAGTGAGTGGCTCGTTGAGTTATGAACTCCGGCGTGTGGCCGTTGAGTTATGTTTTAAATGTTTACGCTTCCGTTGGTTTACATGGACTTATTGTAAGGCTTTTAGCCTGGAAATGGTCAGTTTTCAGGGGAAATTCTATCCGTTTCGTCCCAGAAATTAAGTAAGAAGTTAGGAAAGCGTAACGCTTCTAGCCTAGGGGCTGAGGGTGTTACAGGTAAATGGTGTGATGACATATGTGAGCCTAATGCGAGGTAATGGTGGTCATGCATATTTGTACATTGTCGGGATGGAATGACCTCATGCTCATCTTGTAGTCATGAGGGAGCAATAAGTGCACGATGAACGTCACTGTGAAGCAACTATGGCTGCTAGGGTGCAATCGGCAGGAACAGGTAATGGGAAACAGTTGTTGATTGAAAATGTTCATGGCGCAACAGTTTTCAGAAATTGTTATGGTAATGACAAATTTATTTGAGTTTGGATGGTTCCTTGTAATGAGAATGTAATAATTTTAGTGTAACATGTGCACTGTGACTGTCGTAGGGTAATATTATATATGTGCAGGGTTGATAGGGCTGAGCAAGTAGTGCATACATCCGCCGAAGGTGTGATACAGTTGGCAACGTGGAATGACTATGGAAATGAAGACTCCAGTCATTCGGAGTCAGGATCTGAATTTGATGATGACAGGGAAGTGGTGATGTGGGCTCGATCTGGAAAGGAAGTTGAGAATTACATTAAGAGGAGGACAATTTAGAAGAATGTGATAAAAGGGGTGGGGCAAATGTTTTCATCAATGGATTTGTTTCAATATATAATATGGACGTATGTAATTGCTGACAAATTTGAATATTACTTCGTTCGTAATTACCGGCAACGAATTACTGTTAGGTGTACCGCAAAAGGATGAGAATTCTATATTTGTGTTAGAGGGCACCTTAAGATGGATGGAATGATTGTAAAGGACTTTAGATGGGTGTACATCCACACCATAGGTGAGCAATATCAGGTGGGAAGGTGGGGTAGACGGACGATGAGGGGGAAGCTACTTTCACGTCTTATTGATGGGAAGGTGCGATTGTCTATGGATTACTCACCAATTGAAATCATGAAGAACTTTGAGTTGGAGTTAGGATTGAGGATGACGTACATGTAGGCATGGCAGTCGCAAGAGTATGTTCGGTTACTAGTCATGGGAAGGCCAGAAGACCATTATAAGCTGTTACCTTCGATGTGTGTTGCCATTGAGAGGGAAAATCCCGATTTAGGAGCGTTTATAGAGTTGGAAGGTTCTAGGTTCAACCGTATATTTGTCGCTTATGGAGATTGTCTGAATGGATTCATATTAGGGTATCAGAAGATGCTATTTATGGATGGGTCTCATCTTAGTGGCCCATATGAGGGGACTTTCCTGGCAGCGATTACACTTGATGCCGACAACCACCTACTTGATGTTGCCTATACAGTGGTGGAAGAAGATAATAGTGATGATTGATTGTGGTTTTGCATTGTGCTCCATGAGTGTTTGGGGGGTTAAAGCCTGTGATAATGTCAGATGGGCATAAATCCCTTGTGTATGCGGTCCGTCAGATGTTTGGTTTGGAGAACCACTGTTACTGTTTCATACATGTGAGGGAGAACATTATTGGATATGTTGGGAAGTTAGGGATAAGGCATAATGCTTCGAAGGACCTTGTGAAGGAAATATTTAATCGAGTGGCCTATGCAGCAACAGCAGTAGAGTACAGGCAGGCATTAGAAGAGCTCAGGTAGTACAAGCATAAGTTAGTACATTGGGTGGGGGATAATAAGCCTGAGCATTGGGCTGAATCAAATTCTATGAAGGAAAGGTGGGGGAAGCTAAACAACAATCTGGTAGAGAGTTGAAATAATTGGATGTGTGGATTGAGTCAAATGTCAATCCCTTACCTAATAAGTAGCCATTTTCCAAAGCTTGGGAAGAAGGTGGACATGCAAAAGGCTCGGTTGAGCAATGGCAGAATGGGGTTGGGGAACGGATAGAGAAGAAGCTCCAAAAAAAAAAACATTGGAGAAGATTGGTTTAGTTATTCAGGTGGAGTTATATAGTTGTACCTTAGGGGAGTACAGTGTTCGATTTTCGAAGAACCAATGTTTAGTTCTGAAGCTTAGAGAGGGGACGTGTAGCTGCAAGTGGTGGCAATTGCGTGGACTACCTTGCGTCCATGTGATAGTGGTAATTGATAAAGAGAAATTGTGGATGTATGACTATGTACACCCTTGTTAAAAGGCCCCTGCGTAGAAGACTATTTACATAAATGTTGTACATCCTATGAAGACACATGACTCGGGCGTCGTAGATACGAATACGGGTGCTGTGGTTGGAGGGGAGGAGTTCGATGAGGAGTTTAGTAGATGAATATTTTCCCCTAAAAATTCATACCCACCAGGTCGGACACATAAATGACACTTTGAATCTCAGACCCAAAAACTGACTCTTCAGAGGTGTTCTAAATGCCACGAGACAATCCACTATAAGAACACTTGCCGCAACCCAAGAGCAGACTTTGATGACAATTATGACCCCGGTGTTGCTGTGAGTACGAAGGACTTGTTCGTTGGGAACCTGTCACGCTAACTGCCCGTGTCAGAGACTCAGCACTGATGGAGGGTATGGCTGATTAAATATATTCAGAACATCTTTACCCATTGATGCAAGGAAGAACCACTGGGAATGTGTGCGTGTTGATGACTCCCAACAGTGGAGCAACCTTGTTAGTACTTTTTGGGTAATGCATATATGTTGTACAGTTATGTGAAACGGTTGGCCAGAATGTCTATATATTCAGCAACTGTATTATAATTGCAGATGGAATGAGGTAACAACAGATAGGTGCGGTGTAATACAGGACATGAGTGGTCATCCTAGGTTAGCGATTGTCCTGTGCTAGGTTAGCATAACTACCAAAGTTGATGAACTAATGTGGGAGCATTTTGGTGATCATAGTGAAGTTTGTATTTTCCCAATGTTGTCTGGACTTTCGAAATCAGTTGTAAACAATATGAACAATGTTAGTGTATAATAGAATAATGAAAATGGATAATAGTGTTCATGATATGGGAAACTATTAATGCAAATGTTTAATAAGGAACTCAAATGGTTATTAATATGTTCAATAAGAAGAATATTCTGGGCAATACTAGCCACTATTGTTATTGTCAATACAAGGAGTAATAGTCCTGAAGTTGTACCAGTTTGAGGGGCAGTAATTAAAGTAGTTGTTACTATTAGCAGTATATTTGTTGTACTCGTGTTCGCCATGTCATCTCATTCTTAGAAGTGGTTCAATTTGGTTAGCATTACTGTACAGGTTGTCATAAATATAACGGCTACTATTATGTATACACACACACACACACACACACACACACACATATATGTGTGTGTGTGTGTGTGTATGTGTGTGTGTGTGCGTCTGTGTCTGTGTCTGTGTCTGTGTGTATACGCACACATACACACATATGTGTGTGTGTCTTTATATATATATATATGTGTGTGTGTGTGTGTGTGTGTGTGTGTGTGTCCGAAGTTAGTCCATAGGACGACCATAGAAGAAATTGTAGAGAGTCTTTTCAACCATGAATTATGATATTTTATGCAAATTTTATTATCTAATATTTGCTTAAAATAAATTATTAGATTAGAATGTTAATAAATATTTTTTATATTTTGTAGGAATTTACAAATTTAAAGAAAATGACTTGTCGAAAGGAAGACACGATGGATTGGATAAGGCAATGGGGAGTACCAAGAAAGAACTGTGGCCCTTCTTCTCATTCTCCTTTCACCCTCCGGTCTAGCCCAGCCTCCTCTTTCCCAGCTTTCTTTCTCTTCTTCCTTCCCTTATCCCCTTCAGCGCAGGCTGGCCCAAAGCTGTCCTCCTTCACACAGAAGCCCGGCATCCCTCGTTCTTGTTTTCTTTTCCCCCTTTTCCTTTCCTCTTTGCGTGGACCAGCATGCAGAGGCCCAGTCTGCCCTCTTCCATTTCTTTCATTTAATTGAACATGTGCCTTGCAGGTGATCACAGCACCTTTCCCCCCTTCGTCTTTCCTCCTTCTTCTTCGTACTTCCCAGAGAGCCCAGACATAAGAACAGAGCCTTTTCGTCTTCCTCATCAAGTGCCGCCATAACTGCTGCGCTCTCTTCTTTCTCCTTCATCATTTATCAGATTAATTCCGCCATGCGTTACTTTTCATCATCAATTATCAGTTTACAATTATAGGTTGGAGATTAACTCAAACGTTAATGTCATTAATCAAGGAGCAGGGGTGCGGTTTTGGCTGTGGCTATAAAAGTTGAATCGAAGATAGAGAGCGCACAGCAGAGTGTAAAGTGATGGAAAGGAGTATAGTTTATTTTTGTCCCCTTTTGCTTCGATTTTTAGTTCTGTTTTTAGTTTTGTTTTTCCCAACTTTCAGACTCAAATTTCGAGTTTCTGGATTTGTAATTACCTTGAGCGATCGTTAGTACAATTAAGGAAAGAGTTTTGGATTGAATATCTGGTAGGGATTCTCTGAGGTTTGACCGTGGATTCTCGGCTCCGGGCTCTGTTTCTGTGCTACTGGTTCCTTGCTTTGCTGACTCTGCTTTTGTATCATTTTGCTCTGTTCAATGCCAACTTATATTTGTTTGCATGGGGACGTGACCAAATCAGGACATTAACTCACTCCATATCAACTTATGCTTGTTTTCTTTTGGTGTTTTTAGTCTAGTGACTTGTTTGGTTGAGTAATCTAACCTTGGTTTTGTTTAATTTGGCATCTAGTTTTAATTTCAATAAGAATTTTGATAACCTAATTTCACAATCTGTCTCTGTGGATCGATACCTCATGTATTGCAGCGATAAACTGTACACTTACAGTTAAACTTAATCTTTAAAAAAATTATAAGAAGTTTTTGGCGACACTGACTGGGATGGTTTTGTGAAATTCAATTGCGTCGAGTCGTACTTTAGTTATTCGAATCGTTTCTGCCAATTTTGTTTTAGTTTTATAATTGTGATCTTTAGTTTTGATTGAGTTGTTAATTAGTATTAGGAATTTAGTACTATTTTTTATTCTCGTTAGTATTTTAATTTTTGTTGAGATTAGTTTTATTTTGATTTTTAAAAGTAACTTATTGCTGAAAAAAATAGTATTAACAAATTTGGTTTATGTGCAGCAAAAGAACAAGGCAGAACTGATTAGGAAAAAAAAGCAATATCAATGCAAATTTTTCTAAAGTCTCAGAATCTATTCGAATTTTCTAGAGCATTTCAGGTGTGATTTTTGCTGTGGTGATATTGTTTCTAGATTCAATATAATTTTTAGAGTTTCTATCAATTTTTATGGAATTTTTGGAATTGTCTGGAATTTTCTATGAATTTTGGAACTAATAATTTGTTTGCAATTTTTTGCATAGTTCAGGGACAGAAAAAATTTGAAAAAATATATATTCATGTCTCTTGTGATTATGTTAAATGTAATGTGTACAGAGTTTTGATTTTAGAAGTTTTATTTTCTATTTTAATTTTATTTTTAGATTTGGCTTATTTAGGTTTTAGTTGATTTTCTATTTGTGTTCTAGTTTAGGTTGTCTTTCTGTTTTTGTTTTTGTTTTAGGTTTGGTTTATTTTATGTTTTCTATTTTTGTGTGTCAAAAAAAATTCAAAAGAAATGAGGCTCGTGCTTTGTGCTTGTGCTTATTTTCTATTTTTTGTATTAGGTCATTTGTTGTTGTTCAAGTCTTTTTGGTCTTTCTTTTCTTTTGGTGATATAGTTTTATTTTTGTTAGTTTATTTTGTGTGATTAACTTGATTATTGAAGTCTCCAGTTTTTGTTTTAGTTATTAGTTTGTAATTAATGTCCTAAAGACATTTTCTTTCGTTTAAAAAAACCTTTAAAAAATTGAAAATCCAACAAACAAATTGATAAAATTCTTAAAAGAAAAAAGAGATTCAAGAATGGCAGTTTTTAATTCCCACAATTTGAGCATGAACCTTTCTAGAGTTTTTATCGAAACTTAATGATTATCGTGCTCAATTGAATTGAAATTTTGAAAAATGAAAAATTTATGAAGTCATCGCTGTGGATTTGAATTCTACATCTCGAGATTATGTTGAGTCTATTTGTCCTGAAAGTGTACTAGGATTATTAACTAGAACTCAAGATAAGGTATAAGATTTCTTTGATAAATTAGCTTGTAAAACTTATGAGCTTAAACAAGCTAGAGACACTTTAGGATATCCTACTCATGGCAGGTATGTTTTCCCAGTTAGTCCTTACCCTTAGAATCACTTTATAGATTCATATGATTCATCTCACTCTTATGTGTCTCCTTTATTGAGATCATGATATTCATACTTCTCCATATCATGTTTATGTGGATGCAACATGTGCAAGTGTTGAAAAGAAGATAAATGAATTGACTGATAAAATGATAGAGATAATGAAAGAGAGAATTCTTGAATGTTCTCAATGTTTTAACCAAAGTAGGGAGAATTATAGTGAGCCTCACTCTAGTTTAGGATCTCCTAAAGATGAAGTTGGTCTTTATGATGATTTTGAGCTCTCTTATCTTGCTATGCCTAACTTGAATGATATCATGCCTTTGCCTAGCCTAGAACAAGAGAGTGACCCCCTTCTATCTCTATCCCCTGACTATGCACCCGCACCTAGCTCACATAAGGACACCGCTGATGATGCCTTAATTTGTGCCGACCCACCTGCTCCTTTTAATGACTCTTGTGAGTTTGAGGTGGATGAACAATTTGACACTACTAGTGAGTTAGATATAAGCATCACACTTGACATTGAACATCATGATATAGATGAGGCAGAAGCTATTTTTTTTATAGGAGTCACGTGAGGAGAAGGTTGAGCCCACTAATTTCAAATTCAATGACACTAGTTTTATGTGGAATATGAATCCCTTTCATGTGGGTTTGATATCAATAAAAGTCTTGATGAGGGTTTTTAGATTGAATATGATTCCTTCTCTTTTGACCCCATCATTACTGATCTCCTCTTTGAACCTCGCAAGTCTGAATTTGTATAGTTCGAGACTTTTGTACCTATGATTTTTGCTCTAGACCAAACTCTTACATATATTGAAATTGACATATTTATGGATTTTGCACCCATAGTTTTGTCTAGACCAATCCTTCATTATGATATAATTTCTAGGCCGATGACCCACCTACTGGCTAACTTTAAATACATCTACTTGTTTGATGTTTGTGCCCAGAAGTTTGATAAGTTGAAACGGGCCCTTACTTGTGCTGCATTAACATGGTGGATGTACACTTTTGGGCATTAACCCTTTACTTTCTATCGTTGTACTCTTATAGACAGTTGTTCTTGCCTATTTAATAAGCTACTACGTGCCCCAATGATTTTTGATTTGAGTAGCAATGTTTCGCTTAATATGGAGTGGCTAATGCTCGATGGGCCTTTATCTAAGCATATTTCAGAAGGCCATAGCTTAGGTGTTCTCATGCACTTGACCTGGTATACTTGTTCCTCTTTATTTTCTCTTTTTATTTTGTTTTCTTTTATATATTTGTTGCTTATGTTGCTTTATTTTATTTTTATTATCTTCTTTTTGGGTTTAGAGTTTTGTCATTTTTCTTTCTTTTTGGGTCATGTTTTCTTTTGTATATACATTCTTATTTTGGCTTTTTATATTTCTTTTCACTTCCAATGAGGACATCATGAGATTTAAGTATGGGGGTGGGAAAAATTTGAAAATTTTGAGAAAATGAAAAAAAATTGAAAAATCCAAAAAGATTTTTGTCTTTGTTTTGTTTTAGGGAATGTATGCGCTATTCTGATTGGCTATGTTCTCTTGTACCCTTAGTATTTGGTTGTATATAGATGTGGTGTGCACTGATAGAACTTAGTCCTAAAGTGTGATGTTTCTATACGATCTAACTCCCCAACATTATTTCTAAGCAAGCTTGACTATGGTAGATGAACCTGTGAGATTTTGAGCCTTAAATACTAATTCATCATTTTTAGTCTCACATTTTTCTTTCATGTATGTCTCTTCCATGAGTATATCTCTAAAACTTGCTTTGATTCTCTTTGAAATCATATTTAGCATATGCATTATGATAATATGATAGAGACATTCTTTGTTTTGTGAGCCACATAGCCAAATTGCCACTGTTGTTAAAATGTTTTAACCCTTTGCTAGCCCTTTGAGCCTTGGCTTTTCGTTGTGAACCTTTCATTTTATCCCTTGGCCTAAACACATTTTCTTATGCCTGAGCCAAGCTAGTGGGGTAGCATTTCATTATTTGGTGGGTAACTTTTGAGTATTTAATTACTTTGGTGGATGATTTTAGTATATGAGGGGATGCATCATGGCGCCCATTTAGGAATTGAATTGTATTGTTCTTATACATGCGATTCATTCATTTTCTTCTTAAAAAAAAGAGAAAAGAAAAAAAGCAAGAAAAAAAATTTTAAAAAAACAAATGGAAAAATTTAACAAGGAAAAAAATGAAAAAAATTCCAAAGCAGAGTTGTGAATAAGAGTGTTTGGCATGATGTGTCCTGGTACACTCATTTTCAATGGTCCATTTAGTGGCGTGTGTTCTTAATTTTGTTTTGAGAGAGTGAGTAGTTATTATAATTAGTGTAAGTATTGGTTGCTTATTACTTTTGCCTTTGAGCTTCTCATTTCTCAAATTATTTGTCCCTCTAATAACTCTTGACTTTAGCCCCATTACAATCCTAAAAAGTTCACTTGATTATTATTTTGCACTTTGCATTTTGGTGGTGAAGACTTGAGGAACTTAGAAAGCTTATGGTAGTTTGCTCGATTGAAAGAGAATTGAGTGAACCTTGTTATATTTTAAACACATGACCATAAGTGTTCCATATTTTCCTAAAGTGAGATTCTACCAGTCACGCTTGTATATAATTTTAATGAAAGACTGTGTATAGATGTCATTAGTACGGATTAAGGATTTCTTGATGTGTACATTGCATTTATATGTGATCTAGTACTTTGGTTGCTTGAGTGATACAGTTGGTTAGAATGTGTATATGTTTTTCCCCGGTGTTGAATATATAAGTTTTTAAAAGAAACGAAAAAAGATTTTCGATTTTGGTTTTTTTTAAGATTTTATGGATATATCTTTTGCAAACTCTCATGAGACTTTCTTCATTCACTAAGGGTAACCTAGAGGTTTAAAGGGCTTGTTGCACATGCTAAGTGCAACCGTGATTTCTAAGAAAGTAAGTTAGGATTTTATTTTTCTTTTTATAGGATTTTTAGTTTTGTTTTACTTGAAGATGAGAAAAACTTAGGTGTGGGGTTTTTGCTCAACCATGAATTATGATATTTTATACCCTTTTACTACCTAATATTTGCTCAAAATAAATTATTAGATTAGAATGTTAATAAATATTTTGTATATTTTGTAGGAATTTGAAAATTTGAAGAAAATGACTTGCCAAAAGGAAGAAACGATGGATTGGACCAGGCAATGGGAAGAACCGAGAAAGAACCGCGACCCATCTTCTCATTATCCTCCTTTCTTTCCCGAAACCGGCGCCCCAGGCCCAGACAACCTCCGGTCCAGCTCAGCCTCGTCTTTCCCAGCTTTCTTTCTCTTCTTCCTTTTCTTGTCCCCTTCAGCGTGGGCCGGTCCAAAGCTTTCCTCCTTCCCGCAAAAGCCCGACCTCCTTTCTTTTTCTTTTCTTTTCCCCCTTTTCCTTTCTTCTTCGCGTGGACCAGCATGCAAAGGCCCAGTCCGCCCTCTTCCATCTCTTTCATTTAATTCAACAAGTTCCCTGCACATGATCATGACACCCTCCCCCCCTCCTTCCTCTTTGTACTTCCTAGCAAGCCCAGACAGAAGAACAAAGCCTCTTCGTCTTCCTCGCCAACTAGCGTCGTGACCGCTACTCTCCCTTCTTTCTCCTTCATTGTTCATCAGATTAATTCCACCATATGTTACTTTTCATCATCAATTATTAGTTTACAGTTATGGTTTGGAGACTAACTCAAAGGTTAACGTCATTAATCAAGGAGGAGGGGCGCCAGTTTTGGGTGTGGCTACAAAATTCGAATCGAAGACAAAGAGCACATAACAGAGTGTAGAGTGGTTGAGAGGAGTATAGTTTATTTTTGTTCCCTTTTGCTTTGATTTTTAGTTCTATTTTTAGGTTCGTTTTTTGCAACTCTCATATTCAAATTTCGGGTTTCTGAATTTGTAATTACCCTGAGCGATCGTTAGTTCAATTGAGGAAAGTGTTTTGGATTGAATTTTTGGCACGAATTCTCTGAGGTTTAACTCTGGATTCTCAACTCTAGGCTCGGTTTCTGTGCTGCTGGTTCCTTGCTTTGCTTACTCTACTTCTGCACCGTTTTGCTCTGTTCAATGTCAACTTATATTTGTTTACCTGTGGATTTGAGCAAATCAGGACATTAACTCACTCCATATCAACTTATGCCTATTCTCTTTTGTTTCTTTAGTCTAATTATTTATTTGGTTGAGTAATTTGATCATAATTTTGTTGAATTTGGCATCTAGTTTTAATTTCAATGAGAATTTTGATAACCTAATTTTTTTCACAATTCATCTTTGTGGATCGATACCTCAAGTATTGCAACGATAAACTGTACATTTGCAGTTGAACTTAATCTCTGTAAAAATCATAATAGAGCCACCTGAAATGAGGTGGAACAACAATGACCGCATATGGTTATAATTGAA
>NCQV01027037.1:11302-30013 GCA_002740545.1 Lophocereus schottii | reverse complement strand
GACACCACGGATGGACCGTGGTGGCCCCCACCGTCCGTGGTAGTCTACTACGGACCGCGGTCTAGGTTCTTGACCGCGGTGCCCATTCCCCTCCCTTTATTTGTTCTTCTTCAACCCGACATCCTCTCTCTTTCTTCTTCGCTACTCTCTCTAAAACCTCCATTAGCAACTCCTTCAATCACCCCTCAATTCTCCTTCATTTTCCTCAATTTCTACACCAAATTCCTCCTTTTCATTTAATATTTCTATTTCCCCCACCAATTTCATCACTTTTCATCCTTTCTTTAAGGTTGAGCTCTCCTCCTTCATCCACCATACCCATTTCTTTCTTTCTTTCCACATTCTTCATATTTTCACCTATTTTCTTCAAATTTTTTTGATTTTTGTACTAATTTTTGGTTTTAGTTTTGTTTTTGATTAGGTTTTGTAGCAATGGCACCAATTAAGAGACAAAGGAGCACCAAAGAGGTTAGTTCGTCTAATTAAGCGCCACCCTGACCTCAAAGGACCTCAAGAACATGAACCCAAGCACTTGCTAGAGGTGACATTCTTCACCCTCTTGACTTGACTAATCTCGATCATATTGCTAGGTATAACTGTTTGAATGAGCTTATAATTGTTGCTACTAGATATTATGATGAGGATTTGTTGGCCCGTTTGGGATTGTTGGATGTTATCCGTTGGTTGTTTGCAAGAGGTGGTATGAGCCACTTTTTAGAACAGAAAGAGCATACATATACATACCTGGTCGTAGAATTTTTAAGTACACTCCATGTTGATGTCACTAGAGGGCCGCAAAGTCAAGTTGGATATATATCGTTTTATCTGCAGGGTCAATTATATGAACTGAACCTAGGTACTTTCAATAGTGTGTTCGGTTTTCCACCTAGCATGGATTTACTGAGTCGCCAAGTCCCCCGTGAATTCAACCCGAATGCATTTTGGGGTGAACGTTTGGGAACTGTTACGTATAGAACCTCTTCATCAAAATGTACTCATATTAGAAGCCCTTGCATAAGAGTAGCTCAGCGTATTCTGGCTTGTTCTTTGTTTGCTCGGGATGACAGTCTGAATGTCCCGAGAATTTCTGAGTTGTACTTCTTGTCCTGTATGCTTGATGCTGTGCCCCTTGATCCAGGTTCATTTTTAGCTAAATAATTGCATAGTGCTACTGTTAGCACTAAAGGTAGAATTGTCGTTGGTGGGATTATGACGACTATTGCTAGATTTTTGTGTGTTGAGCCCAATCCAGAGGATAGAATTTTTGGATCTGAACGGCTTGGCCAAGCTGCTTTTGAGATTATGAATTTTTGTAAGGTTGAGGCTGGCCATTGTGTTGGATTTACCCTAGGAACCGGCTTTTACTACTTCCCAATGTCGACCGCACTACCCTGCTTCACCGGGCTAACCTTTATTGGTTACCAGGTGATGATGATATTGTTCGACCTGTACCCCATCACCCAGCCCCTCACACTAGTCAACCAGGACCTAGTTCTTCCTCTCAACAACCCTCTTATGACTACTGTGATATCCCACCCTTAGGTCTATTCAAGAGGAACAAGCTTTCCTCTGAGCCTTTCTTACCTCTGAGAATGCCGCTCTTAGAGACTTTGTCCAAGAGCGCCACGATGAGCTTCGTGGGTTGTTTGCCTCCCAGACACAATATTTTCAAGACTATAAGGCATGTCTAGAAACCTGACGAGATTGGCATATCTCATATGGCCAACCATCTCATCCTCCACCTCTACCCCCTTTCTGACTGTTGTGTTTACCCTTCCTCCCTTCCCCTTTTATTATGATGTGCCCACATTGAGGGTAACGTGTGATTCAAGCATGGGGGAATGAGTAGGTTATTACATTTGGCATCTGATGCCTATTTTCATTTGGTGTATTTGTTTGTCTTTTGCTTTGTATATATTTTTAGTGGTAGTTTTTGCAGTTTTTGTTTGTTTTTAAGTGATGCATTTAGTTTTCTTGTAGATTGCATTTTAGTTTCTTTCTTTTGTTAGTTTCTTTTGTATTATAGTTTGCATTGTCTATAGGAGCATGCATGCATTTGTTTAAAAAAAGACATAAAAGAAACATTAAAAAAACATAAAAAAATCCTCCAATGTTGATCTTTATGGAATTAGTAACCCTCTTTTGTTAGTTTGATCCTTAGATTCGCCCAAATTGTACATGAAAATTTGCAAATGAGTTTTCAAACTAAATTCTATGTTTTGGCCATATGTTAGATGCGAACTGATTTTTCCCATAAGTCTTCGCATGAAATTTTGGCATATGTTGCTTGTGAGCTAAATTTGGTTTTGGTAGATGTCCCGTGAGCTTTTGAGATCTAAGAGGCTATTTATCGTTTTTAGTCTCATGTTTTTCTTCATGTGTGACTCTTTCTTGTTGTCATTTTTCTAGAACTTGCTTTGATTCTCATTCAAGGCCATATTTCGCAAATACATTTATGCGATATGATTGAGGCATTTTTTTTCTTTGTTTGATTTATTTGAAACCCACGGCCAAATTGCCACCCTTGTTATATATTGTATCCCTTTGTTAGCCCCTTTGAGCCTGTATCCATGTTTCTTGATTTAACCCTCCTACTTTTAGCCCATGGCCAAACACTTGTCCTATCCTTAAGCCAAGGCTAAGAGGAGCATTATATTCTTGTGCATCTTTGATAGGGTGTTAGCAAAGGTGGATTGTTATTATTTTTGGTGAATTTTTGGGTGTGTAAAAAAAAAACAATAAATCCCTTGGTTTGTTGCGTACAATTTAGAGAAGAGTTCGATTAAAGATGCTTATGGAATTCCCTTGGTTATCCCTTCTAGAAAAAAGAAAAAAAATGAAAAAACAGAGTTAAAAATCATCATTAAAAAAAAGAAGATCAAAAGAAAAAGAAAAAAAAGAGAAGAAAAAATTCGAATAAAGTGATTAGCCTTAGTGGGAAAATGAGCGATTTGTAATTTTCGGCTCTATCTGTTTTCATTTTGGGATTTAGTTTGTTGATGAATTGTTATGGTTCGAAGAAGTTGTAGTATGATGCATTGGAATTGTTTAGCTCTTAGTCTATGGCTTTTAGCTCCTCATTTCCAAAACGTTTGTTCCCCTCTTACCTTTACCCTATGTCCCATTACATCCCTATGAAAGGCCTCATCATTGTTTAATGTATTTGCATTTTAGTGGTGGCGCATTTGAGAATTTTGTCAAGCCTATGGTAGATTTGTGTCAAAGAAATGAGAATTGAGAAAACGCTCATATTTTATTAACAAGCACATGAGTACTGAGTGCCACATAACTATAGTGAGGTTCTACTGGCCTTGCTAGTCTTACTAGTTTCATGCGCCACACTGATTGTATTTGATAATTTGGAGAAAGATTGGTTCAAATTTTGCATTTTGGTCTATTAAGCATTTTTGAAAATTTCATTCCCTATTCTGTTCGCTAATCTTTTTGCATCTTTTTGGGCTACCTTTGGATCATCTTTACCTTTTGAATGTAACGTATGTCCATCCTAAGGAGGTTGTGTAAATTATTCTTTTTAGTCTTTGCATTGCTGGAGGACAAGCAACAATTTAAGCATGAGGGAGTTTGATAAGTGCTTGAAGTGTACATCATTTTAGACTTATTTTACCTCGTTTTTACAGAATTTTGTGCTTAATAATGTTATTTACTCTCATTCTCGATTTATACTTGGGCGTAGTTGTTTTAAATGTTTTACAGGATTTTTAGTCTTTTCACCCAGCATTTGCCCTTCAATGGCTGTATTTTGACCGCCCCCATGGTCAACCATTAGTTGCCACGACCGTAGAGCACAGAAAGATCAAGAAGCCTGATTCCAGTGCAGACCACGGTCAAATCGTGTTAAGGCCCGTGGACCGTGCTATGCTGTAAACCGTTGCCTCTTCACTTTCCCTCGGTTGTGTGGTTGAGATTGGTCCTGATTTTCTATAAATACAGGCGTGCTGCAAAGAAAAGAAGAGTAAAAAAAGGAGAGCAACTTAGGAAGTTCTCAATCATTCTTTAGATTTTCTTTTGTAATTGTGTAGTTTAGATTAGTCTTTTCTCTCAAAATTTGTAGTTTTTCGTTTGTTTGCTTTGGTGAGAATTTTAAGTGTGAGAGGTTTTGGTTCTAAGGCGGTTATGAAACCCTTGGTGAAGGCCATCTCAATTAAATAACTTTTGCTCAGATTCAATCTAATCTTTGGTTAGTTTATCTTTTTAATCATGTTTGAGTAGTTTTCTTAGTCTAGGGAGTTAATAATTTGTGAAAGATATTGGATCATGTTTTAATTTGTTGAATTATGCTATTTTCACAATTGGTTTGATTTTGTCTATCAACTGTTTTGTATGTTGTGGGTTGATTTTTGGCCAAAATTTACCTGTACACTTGAACCAAATCGAGTGTACATTCGAAAGAGGACATTTGGTTGTTGGACTGCTTGATTAGACGTAATATAACTTCGTTTCGAAAGGGAGATTTATATGTTCAGAGGGCTAGTGAGTAATCGAATATACTAAACTTGGATTAAGTAAAATTAGTTTGAGAGGACGACGTTTGCTTAGTTTAGAAAAATTTAATTGATTTCAAAAGAATAGACTGAATTTTTGGAAAAGATTACAATTCCTTGAAATCTACCAATTAGAGAATAGTGCATGTTTATCAGAATTGATCCAATTCTTTTTACAATTATGAAAATTCCCGGATGTTTTTCTCTTATTGATTTAGTCAAGTTTTACTTGAGATTGTTAATTGAAACCCCCTCTCGAATATAGTTTCACTGAGCATATTCCTATAGGTGAAACTCAGTAAGTTTCTTTGGTCCCTATTAAGCTTGTCGAGAGCTACAAATTTAATCACTACTTTTGTTATTAAAACACTTTTTATAGTATAGGAAAGTAGGGATCGATCCAAGAGAAAAGATTGTTGTAAAGGGCTAGCTTAATCCTAAATATTTTTTTAATCTAATTTATTACATCTAATCTTAATAATTCTAAAATAATTAAAATCTAATGAATAAAAATTTAGAAAAATACCCAATGATGCTCCTAATATTCTAGATCATATTCTAGAAATAAAAAAGTAAAAAGATTCCCTAAATGATTTAGAAAAATAAAAAAAATAATAGTTATTGAAATTCTAATTAAAAATCAATAACAACAAATAATAGTCAGAAAATAAATATTAAAGATATCAAACAATAGCCTAAAAAATTATTATTCAGGTCTATAAGCTTATGACTCCTCAATTGTTTCCAAATAAATTCAGAAAAATCAAATTAGAAAATTTCCACAGAATATCAATGCAGAATACTAAATTTAAAATTAGAAATAAAATAATCTGCATAAATATAAATACGAAAATAATCAAAAAAATTACCCTAATTCTAGGACACAATTTTCTGGACCTAACAATACCTAATAATCGTGAATTAACAATTAAAAATGAAATTTTTAGATTTAATAACCTAAAAAACCTGCACATATCAATTTCACAAAATAATTCTGAAAAATTATCAAATACTTCCAAAACATTACGAAATTATATATGGGCAGATTAGGGCACTATAGAAACACTAAGAATGAATAAAAATCAAAACATAATAAAAATAACTATTTTTAGTCTAATTTCTAACAAACTGATAATTAAATACTAAAACTGAATATAAATCAATCTAAAATTATAACCACTCTAAAAATCAAAATCTAAACTGTCTAAAAGTACCTAGACACTTCTAAAAGACTATACTTTTGGGTGGATAAATTAAAATTATATGGTAACAAATAAAATGAAACAAAAATTAACAAACAAACCAAATTAACTATAAGCAATAAATAATTATCGAAGTTGTCAAATTTATCAAGGATACTTAGTATAATCTCAATCCACCATGCAAATTAATATTTATCATCAATACACAAGTCAATTTCGTTGATAAGTTAAACTGTAGAAGGCATCCACCAGCGGCTCTTCCCCGTTTTTCCTTAGATTCTAGTTTACTTAGGTCCAGCCCTAATATAGACCCTACTAATTTGATAATCTTTGCACTAGCGCAAAAATTTAACCAAACTAGAGCATTAAGAATTAGAAAAATATCATTTAACACTTTGTAATCAGTTTACCAGCAAATCGATTGAACAAGATCTAAAGCGATTACCTAATTAAAAGAGATGGGTTTGAGCCATCCATGGTTAATTAGGGTAATACCTAAGCCTAAAAGACTATAACTTTTACGTATTATAGTCTTCTAAGCTATCAATCGAAATTGTATTTAATCAACTAGCATGTATTCTAATCGATTTAATACAAATTTTATAAACGATAAACGCTAATCGCTAAAGAATCATGAATATAAATCAACTAGGCATTAAAGCATAAAACTTGTTTCAAAATAGTAAATTGAGTATGGCTTCAAGAAGATTATACTAGGTAGAAAGGAATTACTCACTCATATTAAAAATAAAATCACAAAAACTAGCACAAACTATTTTGTTTTTGTTTAAGATGATGGTCACGGTGATGAAGATGATAGTGTACGATGATGATGTAAGAAGATGATGATGGTGGTTGTGAAGGAGAAGCTGTGGGTTCTGGGTTGAAGGAGATGATGTGTCGAGAGGATTCTGCATGATATGGGATGATAAGGAGATGGTGATGATGATGTGAGGAGAAGAGGAAGAAGGTGATGGAGGGATTTTAGGGCTACCGTGGGTTAATGGTGGTGTGATGGGGATTTTGATCCAATATGGGTATGGTGATGATGTTATTTATGGTGAAGAGGAAGAGGGGTGTGATTAGAGTTAGTAATTAAGGTTTCCTTCTTCCTTTCTTCCTTATATTTATTCTCCTTCAAGACTTCTAGCTGTTCACCAACTCTTGAAATCCTAGCCCAATTATATAATTATGAAAATAATATCTTCCATAATTATTATTTTTGGACCATCTTTATACCAAAGCGTGTAAAACCCGAGCTTCGACGACTTGTCTTCTCCTTTTTATTTCAACAATGCCTAACCTGGAAAATATATAAAATACGTAAATTAGACGCAATAATGTGTAAAATACAATCAAAATAATTATTAAAATAGTGCATGATTCTTGGCTTAACAGTCCCCGAGGAACCATAATCCTATCTATACTGCATCTAACCGTGCGCTTGCGGCAGTAGAAGTAGTAGTAATCACAACCTACACACAACTCATAAATAAAAGTGAGTTGTAATTAGATATTACAAGCTATTTCATAACTTATTTGATGCTTCACGTGACTGTATTAAGTCTTGCGTTATGTATGAACTGTTTTGCATCTGAAACATTGAAAAATCGAGGTGTTTACACATGATTGCATCTACTAGCTTCTAAAACAAATTTTAATTTCACATGATAGGTGAATGGTCATTGTTGTTAACTTGTTTATAAGCATATTTTGCCAAGTAAGTGGTTTTATGCTTTCAAAAGTCAACTTGAGTTCATTAATGCACTTTGGTCTGTTGAGAATGAAAATGCCACTGTTTGTGATACAATGAGAATTTTAATGCAAGTATATTAAAAGTAGGAAGCATCTGAAATGTTTTGAGTTAGGAAAATGGTGCTAAATGTTTAGACAAATGTTTAGGGAGTAGACCCGATATACGGGAGCCCTAACTCCTAGGAAGTAGACACAGAAGTAGGAACTGTAGAAGACTCTGACGAGGATAATGGTCCACATATTATAAGAATCCTTGGGGATCATATAAAGCATAAGTGTAGATCTCCCCTGAATAGCACAAATATGAGAATCCGATGCCTCATGAAATGATTTTGTATTTATTATGTGATGCAAACTCCTCATTCAGGGTCCATACTAGTGCTACGATTTGGAAAATTGCATGTGCTCTTAGAAAGAGCTCTTATTGAATTCTAAATCATTTGCTAGTGAATAACGATTGTTTTATGAAGACTTTGCTTAGTTTAAGCGATGTCCTTGTCCCTTATGCGTTAATCCCAATTTCTTACTAAAAAGAATCCCCTTGGTGATTTTAATTGAACTCCTTGACGATATGTGTTTATGTGTGAACTAAGTTCTCCATTACTCCCAATATCTGAATTTGTGCGTGAGTTAGCTTACTTTTGAGTCTTGTATGCCCACTATATGATGTTAAGCAAGTGATTGTCACTACTAAGCTACAAGAGACATAGTTTAGACCAGTTGAATGCTCTTGTGCATGAAATAGAAGGAGCGTAGGAATAGCATCGAGTCTGGAAGGTTATCGAGGTAATAACGAATATGGGAGAGCCTACATGACCATTATATGATATTATATATTAAATTGTGTGTGAATGCTACCTAATGTATTATGTGTAACTGTTTTGCTTTCTTAGGGTTGAGAATCATTCATTGAGCATGCGATAGCTCATCCCCTCTCTATTCCCCTTTTTGCCCAGGTTCTTAAGCTGACAGGTAGAAGTTGGATCACCTAAGCCGAAGTGAAGTCTCCCTTCTTGCTTTGGAAAAATATAATATTTGTTTTGTACGTGGGTATATGACTTAGTAATGTATTATGATGTATCATTAAGTTCTTGAGTATACATATAAATTAATTGCTAAACTTCATATAATGCATATTGAACAACAGTTGCTTTAAATGGCCGTGTGAGCCAACCATATGATTAGTCAGTCGTTATTTTAGCAAAAGTTTGCTGCTCTTGGGCTGTAAACCCCAATGCTCCGAATGTGTGATTCATTGAGTTGTATCTCTTGTTCCCTTCTTTACCATTGAGCTTCATACTTGGTGTACTCTGGCCGTGTGACCCGTAAATTTGTGATCTCCAGTGTGTAGTCATTAAGCTTGTGGACATGCCTTTTATGCTTCTATTTATTGTAGGGACCCAATGTAAGGTTTTAAGCCTGGGGTATAGCCCATTCTTAGACAAAAATCTATCCATTTCATTCTAGAATCTAAGACATCGTTAACATCACTAGCCCTAGGGGGTAGGGGTGTTATAGAGGGGTTATTCACAGTGATTTGGGTTTGATTTTAATTGTCTTCTTACCTTGATTTTTGGATGTCCTTCCCCTGCTCTTTTTCCATTTTGTTGTCCTAATTTTCATTCTTCTTCCTTGCTTTATGTGAATGTTGTCTTTACTGCTTCTTTCTTGTGTACAAGTTGTCAAGAATGGAAAGTTGGCTAAGCTTTGAAGCTGAGAAGCCAAGTACAAGGCCCTTCTTTCCTTGGGTTTTGTTTCTCTTTCTAACTATATTTTCGTTTTTTGTAGGTGCATTTAATATAGGCTTAATTTTTACTTGCTTTCAATCCCTGTTGCCAACATTGACGGAGGCTTGATTGAGCTTTTGCTAGGAAGTCATGGCTTCCCTCTTTTGCATCCTCTTTATCCCCCCTATTCAATTAGCTTGGTTAGCTCTAAATTTTTTAGGTGTATGTTGAGTTTGGTCAATAAGGTGCTCAATCATTTTCTCCTTATTGTTTCACCTTATATTACTAGCACATCTCTTTCTTCTGCTTCACTTTTTGGACAATAAACTTGGAAGACATACAGGTAATAGGCTAGCTTCTCTATCTCTAGTTAATCTTCATATTTTGTTTGTGTTTTATTTGATTTCTTACGGGTAGTCATGCCGGTTGAGGTAAGAGTGCCTACATCTAGATCTCCCTGAACCCTGCGCAACGAGACCCACACTGGGAGGTGTTGTGTTGTTCTTGTTGTTTTATTTGATTTCTTGTGAAGGCAGTAGGTGATTGATTGTTTGGTAATCCAATAATATAGTTTTGTTTGTTTTCTTTTAGTTTATTTGTTCAAATCATGTTAGTGGATGAATTCTCATAATGTGACTAATTTGAGCTTAACTCTCCTTTCATTGATTTAAATTAGCTTAAGTCATATTTGATTAAGTAGCTTAGTCCTTTAGTGACTGAATTTTATCCCCGTCCCTAAGGAGACGACCCTTATGTGCCATAAGGATAAGCTGTATGCTTGTGGCTATTAGTTTTACTTTGAAAAACTCGTATAAGTTTTTGGCACCATTGTCGGGGATGGCAATACGAGATTGGGCCACATTTTTCTTTTATTTGATATTGGTTATATGTATATTTTTTGATTTTTCTTTGTTTATTTCTTTGTTATTAGTGACTTAGTTCATTATGCTTGTTTTTCTTTTCCTTAAAAAATCCAAAAAAAAGTAGAAAAATGAAAAAAATTGACAAAATTAGAAAATCCCTAAAAATTGAAAATTTTAAAGATTTTAAAAATATGTTAAATTCTATTTCCTTCAATATAAGCACAAAGTATTTTAGGACAAATGAGTAGATTGAATGACTTCGTGCTCAATTTGTTGATTGATGTTTTGAGAAATGGGAAATTTGTCAAATTATTTTTGAGGGCCTTAATGGAGAATATTGGAGCCAAGTTGAGGCTATGTACCCTAGGGGTTTGGGATGTTTATTTACTAGACTTCGTATGAAATTTGGGATTTCTTTGAATATTTAACACATGATACTTGGGATTGTGACAATGTTAGAGGGGTCTTGAGTTCACCCATTCTCGACCTTTATGTGATGCATGCTATACCTTTGGATGAGAGTCAGTTTGGGGTATATCTTATATGTGCCCTCATACTCTATGTGCTCCTATTTCCTGTGATTATTATTATTACCTTTTTATGATGTTGATTCTTATCAACTACTTGGTAGACTACAAGATTAGAGGCATTTGGCATTTTTAATAGGGAGCTTTACTTGTATAATTTACTCAAAATTGATCCTAGTTTAAGTTCCCCTACACCTGAGGTCAAGTCTTGTGAATAATTTGATATTAAAGTGAGGCAACAATTCTATTGGGGCATGAGTTTCATAATGATACACATTTGGACGACCTTAGGGGATTGAACGATCCCTATCTCCATTATTAGTTGCACCCTCCTTAGAGTTTAGCTCAGCTAGTGATACCCCCTGAGGATAGTTTAATCATTAATGATTCGTCTCTTCCTTTGGCTCCCTTAGGATAACCAAGGGAGGGAGATAGATTTGAGACTAATGCTAGCCATGATGATCAGTGTCACATATGTGTTGAGTCACATGATACCTATTCTAAGGAGCATTCACTTGAAGAGCTTTGTGTGTGGAATTTAGTGAGGTTACACATCCTGTGGAGCTTATTAACGGCATTTGTGTTGAGTCTTTCATTGACTTAGCTTCCACTCCTCCCATTCACCGCCTTCTTCCCACCCTATTTTCACCTTCTTTAGACTCTCCCAAGTCTATTTTGTAGAGTTTGAGATTTTGACGTCTTGTAATCATTGTTTAGATCAGACTCTTGATGGTATTGGCATATAAACTTGAGGATCACATTGAGGTGGAGGACTTGACTTTAAGCCATCATACGAGCACTGATTTGCATATTTAAATTGATTAGCTTTGCCTAGGTCCTCGGCCCTCCCTTTTTAGAGATGTTGGACTTCATTTAGGACATTTAGACCACTCTAGATGGTCTATGCATTCATATAGTTACACATTTGTTGGACCATTGATTTGTCCATCTGATTTGGCATATATACATTTCTCATTTGATTAGGCTAGAGCTTTTATAAGCTCAAGAGAGCATTGAGTTGCATTCCACTCATGTGCTATAATTGGGGTACACCTCTCAGTTTTTACGACTTTCATTTTTGTGAGGATTGTACCTGATTATTTGACAATTTTTATGAGCCTTAGTGAGGGTTGATATGAATAGCAACTTTTAGCTGAGATGGAGTTGCTGGTGCTCAATTGATGCCCTCAACATCATTTGAGTGAGGCATTAGTTTGGGTACCGTTATTTAATCTAGTATGATTATTCCACCCTCTTCCATATTTCCCTTTTTCTGTTCCTTTCTTTCTTTTTTTTGGACATAGTCATGGATATTTAGGATTGTGATTGTGCAAGTGATTAATGTTAAAGTGACATTTGGGATTCGTTAGGCCAAGTTAGCTATAATCACTCTTGTTTGATTTTTGTGTTTTGTTTTATCTATGTTTATAGGTGGTGTGTTTTGTTTTGTAAATATTTGTCCGTGTTTTCTTTGGTTTTGCATTTTATTTAGTAGTGTAATGAGTTTGTCTACACTTGTGGATTTGTGTTGGTTTTGTGATTGTTTTACTTATGTGATTGCTTTTTAGTACCTTAATGCCTATAATGAGGACATCATTAAGTTTTGGTGTGCCCACTTGTATAAACTTTTTAAAATTTTTGAAAAATTCAAAATGATTTTTATTTTTCTTTGGAGATTGTGTTCTTTCCTAGGTTATTATGATCCTACATTGCTAGGTTATTGAGTTATATGTAAATAGAGGTTGCATGATGAGCTGTCTAGTTGAGGATGTAGATCCAGTTTCCATAATAACCCCATCTCATATGTGTGATTTTGTGCCTACCTTGCTCACTTACCATCAATTCTTTGAATCTTGTTGTTAAGTTAGCATGTGGACTTGTTTACAAAGTTGCCTTCTAAGCTCTCGAATAAATTAAGAAAAGAAGAAATAAAGAAGAAGAACTCTAAAAATGTGAAGAAAAACTGGGCACCAATGGTCAAAGCCACTATCTTTATCATATATCTTTAATTGTCTTGAATATGTGTCATTTTATTTGATTATACATCTATTTGTGAAATGAAATAAGTTCTTTGCACAATCTAATAAAACCCCTTTTTAGGGAAGGCCTGAATATTTTTATGTCAAGTGGTTTAGAGTGTGTGCATTCTTAGCCTTGAAAATGAAAAAAGGGGGAGGGGAGGAAAAGGGATCAAAAAGAAGTCAATTAGAAAAGGAAAGAGGAATCACGTCAATGTTAGCAACTTGATTCATAAGGATTGATATATATTTATACACGCACCAAGGTGTACATATCATTGCATATTATGTGTGTGGAGTAAAATGCATCTTATGAGTAGATACCTTTTGATTGTACATTCTACTTATATATCATTTGACGACTTGGTTACTAGGGTGATACAATTGCCTATGTTGTATACATAATCTCTCCATGACTTGTATATCTGTTCATGTTTAGAAAAAGCCAAAAAGATTTTCCTTTGTTTAAAAAAGATTTTGCGAATATTTCGCTCGAAAACCCTCACGAGACCTCCCCCGTCCACTTGGAGAAGTGAGGGGTTTAAAATGCTTGATGCATACGCTACGTACAACTATAATATTTTTTTTTCTTATTTTTTGTTTCTTTTTAGGTAGTTTTTTTTTTCTTGAGGACGAGTAAAATCTAGGTGTAGGAGCATTTCTTTACACTAAAATTATGATATTTTTGCAATATTTACACACCTAATTTAGCACCTAATAATTATGATTTTTAAATTTTTATTTGAATTTATTTTATTTTGTAGGTCTTGAGAAAAATTAGAAAATGCGAAATAAAGATCAAGAAAAATGGTGAAATGAAGAATTTGGGTTAGGTCGTTCAGCAACCTAAGGCTTGGCCCATTTTTAGTCACAACCAACACCAAACAATAGCAAAAAATAAAGGAAAATAAACCCCTCCCCCACCCCTCATGTGAGCATGCAACCCCTCTTGCTTTTATTTTTCTCTTTTTACCCTTTTAAGTAGAACACCCAAACCCTCCCTACCCCTTTTTTCGACTTCCCTGCACCACATGCACGTCACCACCACATTCAACATCTTCATTGCCCCTTCATCATCATCAGCGATCACCACATTAATGCAACACCATCATATCGGTCATCCGCAACATCTTCGTACACCCATAGCACCGAATCATCACCCATGATAAACTGCCTAACTAGGCCCATCTGCACCATTCATCATCATCAAATTGGATGGCTCAAATTGATAAAGGAATCGACCATGAGGCACCTATAAAAGTAAGCATCAGTAGCAATAGGAAGGCTGGGTTTTAGGTAGATTTAATTTCATTAGTAGGTCTTTAGGTTTTAGTTTCAACTTAGTCTAGAGTAATTTAGGGTAGTAATTTAGGGTTTTGCTTTGGAATTTCAGTTCCCTCAGTTTCTTTAAGTTTTCTGATCTAATTTTCATTGCTTAAATTATTTGTAATGAATTGTTCAATTTTGTCAATTTTGGGTTGAAGATTGTGATACTTGCTTAGAAATTCATTTGATTTTGGGAGTTAATTTCCAATTATTAGTTGAATCTAAATATGGATTTTGCTCTATGGTTTCCATTTTCTTCTGTTTAATCTCCTTTGTTTCAATTTTGTTACTACTTATTTGGGATTCTATTTCTTCTTCTGTATGCTCTGGTTTTGTCAGTTCAATGTGTTGTGTTTATTAATTGTGCAATTTGGATGATAATTTTCTTGTTCGGTTGAAGTTTGAGGGGTTGTGCATTAATGATTTGGGTTTGATTTTGATTGTCTTCATGCATCGATATCTTGAAGTCCTTCTCCTATTCTTATTTTGTTTTACTATCCTCATTTTTGTTCTTCTTCCCTACTTTTTGTGATTGTTGTCTTTACTAACTCTTTCTTGTGTATAAGTTGTCAACAATGGAGGCTAAGAAAGGAATTTGGGCCAAGCTTTTAAAGCTGAAAAGCTGAGTAAAAGGCCTTTCTTTCCCTAGCTTCCTTTTCTCTTACTAACCCTACTTTTGTTTTTTTAGGTGCATTTAATTTGGGTTTAATTTGTGCTTGTTTTCAATCCTTATTGTCGTCATTAATAAAGGCTTTACTAAGCTTTACCTAGGAAATTATGGCTTCCCTCTTTCGCAGCTTCTTTTCCTCCCAACCCCTCTTCAATTAGCTTGGTTAGGTCTTGATGTAGGGAAAGAAGGCTCCCTTAATCCAAACCAACTTCAAGCTAGAGGAGATCATAGCAATCAAATTCAAGCCTTAGAGATTCAAGCTTTGTTCTCCCACACAAGTCTAAAACTGAGCATGGTTTTGGAAAACTTATTTATGGGTGATCCTAAGGCATCCCATTGATGAGTCCTACTTTTTTGGGCTCCTTAAGGTGTCTGTGTTTGCATGGAACACTCAATTTTGGCCTAAGTATTAGGAATTTTGCTACATTGGTCCAAACATACAAGGTATGAGAAGTGGTTCTATTCTGCCCAACTTGGAGGTCTAGGTGGGATCACCATCTAAAACCTAATTGATGGCCAATATTTTCGCTCAGGATGATAGCCAACATCCTAAGCCACTAATCCATGTAGAGATATCTAGGTAAAGTCACATTCTTTATGGGGATATAGCTTCACTAAGTTGACCGTGTAGTTTGGGCTCTTTTCTAATCCATTTTGAGCTTTTAGGTGATTCTCTTTCCTAAACCTAATTTAGGAATGAGTTTTCTATTTGGGGTGTTTATTAACATCCTAAAGAATCCATCCATGCATTAAAATCAACTCTAAATCAAGTAGGTTGGAGAACCAACTTGATCAGGTGTTGTACTAAACTGGGTTGATTAGGCCTAACTAAACTATTTTGACTTTACAATGATCTTTCCCTAAGGGGAAGGTTTTTATGACCTGCTAACTTCCTTGCTTAGCACCTTGGATGACTAGGAATATAAACTGAGTTGATTAGGCCTAATGAATCTTTTTCGGTTACTTAGTGAGTGGTTTCCTTTAATCTAATCTTTGTGGCTAAGCCGTTACAGTTTAGACAGTGGATTCCTTCTAGCTTGGGTAATGGAATTGCCTTTATCCCCTACATATCCCCTAATTCTATTCATGACTCCATTGTTGTACCTGATTCAAGCTCACACTCAGATTACAGGGTCACTCCGCTTAGTTTTGCTTAAGCTCACGCATCAAACTGGTATCAGAGTATGAAACTGAGTGAGTGTATCACTCTCCAATTCCACGTTTTGTAAGCTATAAAGAACTCTACTCAACCTAGAACACAAAGCCAGTTACAAAATGACCAAGCACTATAAAACAATCCCTAATAATCTCGTCCATGTCTACAGAGGAAGAAAGCAACACTGCCCCACCAAGAGTTCCTAGAGGACTTAGTCTAGAACAAGCCTGAGTTAGGAAGGGGAAATTGCACATACCAACTCCAATAAAACCTCTAAAACCTATCGACTGACATTGCGATCATAACCACTAGATTGAAGGAAGACTTAACTACCTTAAGGGATGATCCTGGAGGAGGAAGGAGAAGAAACTGTGGCTCTCAAAGGGAAAACTCCCCCTTCCCAAAATGATGAGTCTCTAAGGAGGGAAAGCAAACCTCCTAGGTGGCCCCTTGATGACTCGAGGGACATGGAATTTGACCCTCCTAAGTTTGAAACAAACGTGAACCCGGATCTCTACCTTAGGTGGGTTTAATCCTTGGAAAGATTCTTTGAGATCAAAGAGTATTCTGAGGAGAAATCCTTTAAGATTGTTGTCCTTAAACTGAAGAGGTATGCTTCTCTCTAGTATGAAAACACCAGGAGATAAAGAAACAAAGAGGACAAGTCTCGAATTAGAACTTGGTCCAAATTCAAGAAACTGATGCATAAACGGCTTCTCCCTGATAATTATAAACATGATCTTTATCTAAAGGTCACCTCCCTAAGCCAGGGTGTATGCCTATAGAGGTTTACAATAGAGAGATTGAGCAACTCTAGATCAGGAGTGGCTTGAGGAAGAACCAGAACACACCACCGCTAGGTTCCTAAGGGGCGTTAATTCTAGCATTGCTGGAAAGGTTGAGTTATAACCTTACCAGACCTTTGAGTACATGTGTAAACTAGCCATTAAAGTTGAAAAACATTCCAAGAATAAGAGGCCTTTCTTTGGTCCTTATTCATAACCAAGTACCTAAGCAAATCATTTTCTCATCCTAAGCCGAGAGTGTTCCTAAGGAGGACAAAAGCGAGGATAAAGGGAAGGGCATTATCAAAGAGTTCCCTAAGTAGCTTTATGGCAAAAGATACTTTAAATGCCAATACTGTGGGCACTTCCAAGCTGACTATCCAAATAGAAGAGCACTTACCATTAAGAAGATTGAGGAAATTGATCAAATTGCCTTGGAATCAAGTAAAGAAGGTGAGAAATTGAAGGAGGATGCCACTGTCGTAGCTCCTAATATAGGGGAACTCTTCGTTCTCCAAAGTATTCTCCATGGCATAGAGGGTTCCAGGGAGGAAAGCCAAAGGGAGCATATTTTTCACTCACAGTGTGCCATCCAAGGCAAGGTATGTAGTCTAATTATTGATACGGGTAGTTGTACTAATGTTGCCTTAACACATTTAATTAATAAACTTAAGCTACCTACTGTTCAACACCCTTGACCGTATTCACTCTAATGGCTTAAAAAGGGAAATGACGTGCATGTGACCAAACATACCGTAATTGCCTATTCCATTGGTAACTTTAACGATGAGGTACTTTGTGATGTTTTACCTATGGATGCTTATCATATGTTACTTGGTAGGACATGGAAGTTTGATAAAAGTGTTATTTATCATGGAAAGACCAACACCTACTCTTTTAAAGTTAAAGGTTGTAGCTATTCTTTGGCTCTTATACCTCTTAGTCAAGTCTAGCATAGTATTAAGACAAATGGGGAGGGAAACATAAGTGAGAAAGCCTTACTTTTGAGTGAAACACAGGTTGAGAGCTCCATGAGCAATGGTGAAATAGTTTATGCCTTACTTGTGTTGGAAAAAGGAGAGAAAGAGCCACAATTACATCCTTTAGCTCAACTTATCCAAGAGTTTAGGCATGTCGTTGCCAGTGGTTTATCCCTAGGATTACCTCTAGTTAGAGGCATTGAGCATAACATTGACCTACTCCCAGGGGCTTCACGACCTAACCAGCTAGCCTACAGGTGTAATCCCACAGAAACTATAGAGCTCCAAAGACAATTTCAAGAGCTTATTGATACAGGATACATTAGGGAAAGTATAAGCCCTTGTTCTATTCCATCCTTGCTTGTCCTTAAGAACTATGGAACTATGAGAATATGTGCAGACAGTCATGCCATTAACAATATCACAATTAAGTATAGGTATATTATTTCTAGGCTTGATGACACGCTTGATGAATTAAATGGTGTTAAGGTGTTTTCCAGAATTGATTTGAGAAGTGGATACCATCAAATCAGAATCAGAGATGGAGGTGAGTGGAAAACAACCTTTAAAATAAAGCAACAGTCATATGAATGGCTTTTAATGCCATCTGGCTTGTCTAATGCCCATAGTACTTTCATGACATTGATTAATGAAGTGCTTAAATCTTTCATTGGTCACTTTGTTATGGTATACTTTGATGATATTTTGGTTTACAATTGAAATGAGAGACATCACAAGGAGCATTTAAGATAAGTTTTTGAGGTCCTATGGGGGCAAAAACTCTATGTCAAGGTAAAGAAGTGGGAGTTTTTTTACTTCACATCTCACTTTCCTTGGTTATGTGGTTTTAGCCAAGGGGATTCAAGTACATCAAAGCAAGGTGGAAGCCATCCAAACTTGGCCCCAACCCAAGATAGTCACGAAGGTGATAAGCTTTCATGGTTTAGCTTCTTTTTACAAGAGATTCATTAAAGATTTCATCTCAAACATAGAATCCATCACTGAGTGAATAAAGAAAGGAGCTTTTGAGTGGATCAAGGCTGTCTAAAGAGCCTTTGAAGAAGTCAAATAGAAACTATGCTAAGCACCAGTCTTGGCCCTTCTAAACTTTGAAGATCTATTTGAGGTTAATTGTGATGCAAGTGTGGTTGGCATAGGGGCTACCTTAGTTTAATCCAAGAGGCCTATTGCCCAGTTCAG
>NCQV01026965.1:14252-28754 GCA_002740545.1 Lophocereus schottii | reverse complement strand
AATAAATCCCCAAATGAAAAGAGATAGAGTCGAAAATCACAAATATCTTACATTTCCACCAAGGCTAATCACTTTCTTCGAATTTTTTTATTCTTTTTTTTTCGATTTCTCCTCTTTTTCTCTTTACTCTCATTTCTTTTTTTTTTCCCTTCCTTTCTTTTCCAAAAAGGAATAGCTAAGGGAGTTGTATAACGAACTTGAAAATTGAACTCTTCTCTAAATGTTACACAATAAAAGAAGGGATTTATCAAATTTTTATGTCCCTACACCAAACAACCAAAATCCACCAAAGAGAATAACAATCCACTTTGATAACGCACTATCAAATGTGATGCAAAGGAATGTAACTCTCCTCTAGCCTTGGCTTAAGGGTAAGACAAGTATATGGCCATAGGATAAAAATAGGAGGTTTAAATCAAGAAAAGCAGTTATAGGCTCAAAGGGGCCAATAAGGGATACAATACACAATTAGGGTGGCTATTTGGCTGTCGTGTTAAACAAATGAAGGAAGGAAAAATGCCTCAATCATATTACCTAAATGCATATATGAAATGTGATCTTGAATGAGAATCAAAGCAAGTTCTAGGGCAATGACGTCAAGGAAGAGTCACATGTGAAAGAAATATGAGACTATAATGATAAACAGTCTCTAAAGGCTCAAAGTCTCACGGAACATCTACTAAAGACAAAGCTAGCTCACTAATAAACACATGCCAAAATCTTGTAAAGACTCATGGGAAAAAGCAGTTTGCATCCAACATGTGGTTAAAACATGGAATTCATTTCGAAAACTCATTTGCAAAAATTTACACACAATTTGGGCGAATCAAAGAATCAAACTAAACCAAAAAAGCTACCAAATCGATAGAGATCATCTTCGGAGGATTTTTCTTTTTGTTGTTTTGTTTTTTAACAAACAATGTAAACTAAAATGAAAAAGAAACTAACAGAAGAAAGAAATTAAAATGTAACCTAGAAGAAAACTCAATGCACTACTAAAATAAAACTAAAACAAAAACTACAAAAACTATCAATAAAAATATATACGAAGCAAAAATAAACACACCAACCAAAAACAGGCATCAGATGCCAAATATAATAACCAACTCCCCTATGCTTGAATCACACATTACTCTCAATGTGGGCATATAATAATTAAAAAAAGGGAAGGGGGTAGTAGAAAATAACATCAGAGAGGAGGAGGTGGAGGAGGATGGGATGGTAAATTCCCCGGAAAGTTTCCAGCGGGTGACCCTTCTTCTATGGTTGAACCGGGTCAATTAGCGTATGAACATTGGCGTTTTCAATTGGTTGTCCCACTAGACGTGGCTTCAATCGATGTCCATTAACTATGAAAGCTCCAGTAGACTCACTCCATATTTGCACTGCTCCATTGGGTTGAACTTCGGTGATCGTAAATGGTCCCAACCAACGGGATTTTAATTTACCAAGAAACAATCTCAACCTTGAGATGAATAGGAGGACCATATTACCTTTTTCAAAATGCTTCGTCACGATATGTTTGTCTTGCGATTTCTTAGTTCACTCGTTCTAAATATGTGAATTTTGATAAGCCTCCAACCTTAGTTCGTCGAGCTCGTTTGGTTGCAGGATTCTTCATTCTCTGACTGCTTTAAGATCAAAATTAAGTGTCCTTATAGCCCAATAGGCCTTATGTTCCATTTCCACTAGCAAGTGATAAGATTTTCCAAGCACTAATCGATATGGTGTGGTGCTCAGAGGGGTCTTATAAGCGGTTCGGTATGCCCAAAGAGTATCATCAAGCTTCATGGACCAATCTTTGCAGGACCAATCCATCATTTTCTCTAATACGCTTTTCAATTCTCCATTCGAGAGCTCCACCTGCCCACTTATATGCGAATGATAAGGCGTAGCGATCTTACGAAATATCCCACTTTTTTTTGAAAGTGACTCAAGAAGCTTGTTGCAAAAATGTGTGCTGTTGTCACTCAGAAGAGCTCTCCATGTGCCAAATCATGTGAAAATATTTTTCTTCAGAAATTTAAGGACAACTTTAGAATCATTTGTCGGGGATTCAATGGCTTCCACCCACTTAGAAACATAGCCAACCATCACAAGGATGTAAAGGTTGTCATGGGAAGTAGGAGAAAGACCCATGAAGTCGATCCCCCTTACATCAAACAACTCTACTTTGAGAATGCCACTTTGAGGCATTTCATGCCTCTTGGAAATGTTGCCTGCTCGCTGACACCTATCACAAGTCATGACAAATTTTCTTGTGTCCTTAAAGAGCGTGGGCTAATAAAAACCTACTTGAAGTACTTTTCCAATAGTTTTATCTGGTCCAAAGTGGCCACCATAGGTTGAAGCATGGCAGTGGTGTAAGACACTACAGACCTCATCTTCAGGCAAGCATCTTCGATAAATCCCATCTCCGTAAAGCTTGTAAAGGAAAGGTTCTTCCCGTACATAGTATTCTGCATTGGTAAAGAACTTCTTTCTTTGTTGGTAGGACAATCTTGGAGGTAACACGCCACACACCTTGACGTTCACCAAATCAGCATACTATAGAGTAGCTTGTTGGGATATAGCTAATAACTGCTCATCAGGGAAAGAATCATCAATGGGAAGCTCTTCACTAGGAGTGGCCTCTGGGCCTAAATGAGAGAGATGATCCGCAACCACGTTTTTTTGCCAATCCTACCTTGTCTTTGATTTCTAAATCAAACTCTTAAAGGAGGATGACCCATCGAATGAGTCGAGGTTCAGAACTAGATTTCTTCATTAAATGTTTCAAAGCGGCATGATCCGTGAAAACGATGGGCTTGGAATTGATCAAATAGGATTGAAATTTTTCTAAGGCAAAGACAACTGCCAAGAACTCCTTTTCGGTCATGGCATAATTCACTTCAGCCTTGTCAAGAGTGTGGCTTGCATACTATATGGCATATAGTTTATTATTCTTCCGCTAACCTAAAACAGCCCCTATGGCATAGTCACTTGCATCACACATTATTTCAAAAGGCGGCTCCTAATCCGGAGCCTGCAGTATGGGGGCAGTGATTAATGCCTCTTTTAACATGTGAAAAGCACTCCAACATTCTCCAGTAAATTCAAAAGGCGCATCCTTGACAAGCAATTGGGCGAGAGATTTTGCAATCTTTGAAAAATGTTTTATGAACCATCGCTAAAAGCCGACATGTCCAAAAAAACTTCTCAGACCTTTTACGGAGGTTGGCAGCGGCAATTTTCAATCACCTCCACCTTTGCTTTGTCAACTTCATTGCCTGTTTTAGAAACAACTTGACGAAGGACAACTCCCTCTTACACCATAAAATGACATTTTTCTCAATTCAAGACCAAATTCACATCTTCACATCTTTGCAAAATCTTAGATAAGTTATCGAAGCAATGGTCATATGTTGTACCATAAATAGAAAAATCATCCATAATGATTTCCATTAAGTCCTTAATAAAATCTGAAAAGATAGCCATCATGCAACGTTGAAATGTGGCGGGGGCATTACATAACCCTAATGGCATTCATCTATAAGCATACGTGCCATATGAACATGTCAATGTAGTCTTTTCTTGGTCATTTGGGTGGATAGAGATTTGAAAGAATCCCCAATATCCATCTAAGTAGTAAAAATATGAGTTCTTTGCTAATTGTTCAAGCATTTGGTCAATGAAAGGAAGGGAAAAACGGTCTTTACGAGTGGCTTTATTCAATTTTCTATAATCGATACACATACACCATCCTGTAACAGTTCTAGTCGGGATTAGCTCATTATTCTCATTTTTGACAACAGTCATCCCTCCTTTTTTAGGTACAACATGAACTGGGTTTACCCATGCACTATCTGAGATAGGGTGGACAATACCGTCTTTAAGCAACTTCAAAATTTCCTTTTTAACTACCTCTTGCATGCTAGGGTTTAATCGTCTTTGGTGTTCAATTGACCGCTTATATCTCTCCTGCATTAAGATCCGATGCATACATAGGGAAGGATGAATCCTTTTTAAGTCATCCAGGTGTATCCTATGGCTTTGTGATGCTTCCTAAGCACTCAAACCAAAGAGTCAACCTAGGTAGCATTTAAATTTGCATTCACAATCATAGGATATGTAGATCTTGGTCCAAGACCTTAGGGATCAAGGGAGTGGCTTTAACTCTACCTCGAGAGCTATCGCCTCATCACACAAGGGCTTGCTTTCATCTTGTAATAATTCCACCTTAGTAAGAGAAGGCAGAATTGGTGGAGACGCTTCTAATAGTTGAGCACAGTTGGCCACTTCAAATTTTTCATCCTTAGTAGTGTTATTATTCAACATCAAGTGCTCAAGTGGATCATTAGAATTAATGTTAGACGCAGTTTCCCGTATTAAACTATCAACCACATCAATTTTATTACATTCATCAGAAATAGAAGGAGATTTAGCAGCTTTTAGTGAATTAATTTCCACATGAACATCACCCATATCAGAAGTTAGTGTACCACTTTTCACATCGATGCAGCACCCTGCGGTGGCCAAGAATGGCCTTCCAAGAATGATTGGGGTCCATGTATCCTCTTCCATTTCCAGAATTGCAAACTCTACTATACGTATAAATCCCTTACTTTTATTAGGACATCGTATTTTACAGAACTGCCTGCTAAGTGCAAGGAGATAGTAGTTTGTCTTAACTCTCCTAATTTCAATTTTTCACACTGAAAGAGGGGCATCAAGCTTACACTTGACCCTAACTCGCACAAAGCATGGTTTATAGGCACATTCCCTATCAGGCATGGAATTGAAAAACTACCGAGATCTTTTAACTTAGTTGGAATCTTATTTTGAATTGCTACATTGCACTCTTCAGTCAAGGCTACAGTCCCATGTTTTTCTAGCTTTTTTTTGTTAGACAGAATTTGTTTTAGAAATTTAGCATATGAAGGCATTTGGGTCAAGGCATATTTATATAGAGTTTCTTAAGGACGTCTTAAAACTTTCCAAATTGCATATCAAGTTTTACCTTAGCCATCCTTTGAGGAAATGGTAAAGGTGGTGTGTAGGGCTTTGGAGAAATGGTCTTAGGGTCCTTAGGAACCTTGTCAGGCTTATAGGCGACATCATCAATTGCTTCCTTAATAGGTGAAGATATTTCTTTCACAATATTCTCAATATGCTCATTCCCATCTTATGAAGATTCATCACTAGTAATTTCCTTAGGTCCCTCTAGTTGTTTTCCTCCTTGTAGAAACATTGCATTGCATTGCTCCCTTGGGTTAAGCTCTGGTTTGCTAGGTAGTTTATCTGAGGGCGTAGATGAAAAAGTGGCTTTTTGGGCAATTGGGCCTCCTAACATCCTATTATGAGTTGTAAGCACATTAACCTTAGAGGCTAATTACTCAATGTACTCATCTTATTTCTATTACGCCATAAGCATGTTTTCCATCATTACTTCCAAGTTTGACTTCTAGGGCATCTGAGAAGGGAATAAGGGTCTTTGAAAACTAGGGGGTATCGTAGCTTTCATAGGAGGCGTATTCACAGTGTTTGGACTCAACCTATAAGAAGGATTATAGGTATTAGAGTAAGGGTCATTGGTTAGTCTAGGGTTGAAATTTTGAACATAATTAATATTATTAGGGCATTGCGAAAAAGGACTCCCAACTTGATAATTCATAGATATATGCTCAATTAAACCATAAATTTCATAAGGAGAAAGGGCACTTAAGTGCACAGCATTAGTATTCATTTGGTCCAGTCTTTTAGTCATGGCATCTACTTTAGTAGAAAGTAAAATAATTGTTCCAACTTCAAGCTTACCTCCAACCCACCTGGGTTGGGCTCGTTAAGTGGACCATTTGAAGTTATTAAGCTTCATCTCCTCGATAATGTTATAGGCTTCATCCTCGGTCTTGCCCATTAGAGTCCCTCCTGCCGCCGCATCAATAGTGGACCTCACAGGTTGGATCACACTATTATAAAAGGCTTTGATTATCATCTAATGCTGAAAACCATGATAGGGGCATAAACGCAATAGATCCTTAAAACGCTCCCAGGCTTCATAGAGCTTTCATCCTCTTTCTGTAGAAAGTTGGTGATTTGATTTCTCAGGCTCGTTGTCTTGCTTGGAGGAAAGAATTTTACGAGGAAAGCTCTTGTCAACTCATCCTAAGTAGTTATGCAATCAGAGGGCAAAGAGTGCGACCAAGCCCTCGCCTTGTCCCTCAATGCGAAAGGGAATAACCGCAGGTGAATCACATCACTGGAGACTCCATTTAACTTTAGCATATTGCACACCTCTAAAAATACCGAGAGGTGTAGATTCGGATCTTCCAAAGGAGTTCCGCCAAACTAAGACCGCTGCACCATAGAAGTAAGTGCTGGCTTGAGCTCGAAGTTATTGGCATCCATAGCAGGCTGAGTAATGCTTGAGGCAATCCTTTGGACTCCCAGGGTAACGAAATCTTGAAGGGTCCTTCTTTCTTCACCCGCCATGTTTGAATTCCTTCTTGCCTCACACCTTTACTCTTCGATTCTTTACTTTTCTTTCATAAGTGAAAAGTCCTTCAATCTCTGGTTCGACCACGTACAAAATCAAACTTTGTATAAACTAGGTAAAATTCCAGCAAGCAATTTAACCAACACTACCAGTGCAATTAAACAGGAAAAAGAAAAATAACAAGAAAACAAAACAAAACAAAATAATAAAATGCTTAGTCACGATCTTAAGGCAATACTCAATAGTTAGCAATTTAGTCCTTAGCAACGACGCCAAAAACATGATGACTGCCACAAGCGCACGGGTAGGCATAGTATAGATAAAAGATATAATTTCTCAGCAACTAAAGTAATCTATCAAGTGTAGTCTTGTCGGAATATGCTAAGCAAAACTCTATTTCAAGTTGTTTTGATTAACTATTGCAAATGAACTCGCCTAAATCAATAAGAGAAAAATGTCTAGGAATTTTCATAGTTATGGAAGAGAATTGGATCAAAATTAGTAAACATGTGCTATTCTCTAATTGCTTAATTCCGAGGAACTGTAATCTTCTCTAGAAACTTTATCTACTCTTTCAAAATCAATCAAATTTGCCTAAACTAAGCAAACGTCGTTCTTTCAAACTCATTTGACTTCGTCCAAGTTTAATCTATTTGATTACTTACTTGCCCACTTTACATATACACCTCTCTGTCCAGTCGAAGTTATGCTAAGTCTATTCAAGCAGTCCACTGATCAAATGTCGTCTTTCAAATGTTCACTAAATTGTTTCAAGTGTGCAAGTAAATTTTAGCCAAAAATTAACTCACAACATATCAAACATTTGATTGAACAAAATCAAAACAATCACGAAAATAAGCACAATTGAATAAACTAAAATATGATCCAATACACTTCCACAAACTATTAAATTCGTAAACCTAGAAAACCACTCAAACATGATAAAAGATAAACAAATTAACCAAAAATCGGCGAAATCTGAGCGGAAGGGGCTCTACTAAGATGGCCTTCACCAAGGGCTTCAGATCCGTCTCAGGATCAGAACTCTCACACTTAAGACTCACACAAAAGTAAAAACAAAACTAAGCAAAGAACAAAATTTGGGAGAAAAGAAACTAAATAAATCGTCACTAGGCTAACTCTAAATTGCTTTGCTTGCAAGGGATTTTTTCTCCTTTGTTGCTGAATATCACTATTTATAGAAAATTCAAATTGATCTCAGCCACACAGCCGAGGGAAAACGAAGAGGCAGCAGTTACACGCCTACCACGGTCCATGGCATCCACCACAGTCCGACCGTGGTCTATGCTGTAATCGGTTTCTTGCTCTTTTCTTGCTCCACAGGCGTAGTAACTCATAGATGACTGTGGCAGATGTCAAAACACAGCCATTAAGGGGAAAATGCTTAGTAAAAAGGCTAAAAATCCTGCAAAACACATAAAACAACTACACCCGAGCATAAACCGAGAATAGGAGAGTAAACAACATCATTAAGCTTGTACATATTAAGCAATTATCAAACTCCTCCATGCTTAAACTATTGCTTGTCCTTAAGCAATGTAAAAACTAAGAAGGTGTACACAACCTCCTCACGATAGACAAAGGTAACATTCAAATGGCCAAGTTGATCCAACGGTAGCCTAAAAAGGTACAGAAATCATTAATAAGCATAATAGCGAATGAAATTTCAAAAACCTTTTAATAGACCGCAATGCAAAACTTGAACCAATCTTCCCCTAAAGCATTAAATATAATCATTCTAGCGTATGAAACAAGTAAGACTAGCAATGCTGGTAGAACCTCACTATAGTTATGTGGTACTCAGCACCCATGTGTCTGACAATGTATATATATAAAGGTTCTCTCAATTCTTATTCCTTGGACACAAATCTATCATAGGCTTGACAAGATTCTCAAATTCTCCACCACTAAAAAGCAAATACACTAAATAATCATAAGGACTTTCATAGGGATGTAACGGGACTCAAGGTAATGGTAAGAGGGGAACAAACATTTTGGAAATGAGGAGCTAGAAGCCAAAGACTAAGAGCTTAAACAATTCTAATGCATCATACTACATCCTTCTCGCACCATATCAACTCATCAACAAAATAAATCCCCAAATAGAAAAATTAGAGTCGACAATCACAAATATCTTACATTTCGATCAAGGCTAATCACTTTCTTTAAATTTTTTATTCTTTTTTTGGGTTCCTCCTCTTTTTTTCTTTATTCTCATTTGTTTTTTTTTCCTTCCTTTTTTTTAAAAAAAAAGGAATAGCTAAGGGAATTCCATAATGAACTTTAAAATTGAACTTTTCTCTAAATGTTACACAATAAAATAAGGGATTTATCAAATGTTTACGTCCCTGCACCAAACAGCCAAAATTCATTGAAAAGAATAACAATCCATCTTGCTAACGCCCTATCGAAAGTGATGCAAAAGAGTGTAACGCTCCTCTATCCTTGGTTTAAGGGTAAGACAAGTATTTGACCATAAGCTAAAAATAGGGCGTTCAAAAGAAGAAAAATGGTTATAGGCTCAAAGGGGCTAACAAGGGTCATAATACACAACTAGGGTGGCTATTTGGCCGTGGTGTTAAACAAATCAAAGAAAGAAAAATGCCTCAATCATATTGCCTAAATGCACATGCGAAACGTGATCTTGAATGAGAATCAAAGCAAGTTGTAGGGAAATGATGTCAAGGAAAACTCATACATGAAAGAAATATGAGACTAATAATGATAAACAGTCTCTAAGGGCTCAAAGTCTGACAGGACATCTACCAAAGACAAAGCTAGCTCACTAGTAAACACATGCCAAAATCTTGTAAAGACTCATGGGGAAAAACAATTCGCATCCAACATGTGGTCAAAACATAGAACTCATTTTGAAAACTCATTCACAAACATTTACGCACAACTCGGGCAAATCAAAGGATCAAACTAAACTAAAGAAAGCTACAAAATCTATAGAGATCATCATCGGAGGATTTTTCTTTTTGTTTTTTTTTACAAACAATGCAAACTAAAATGCAAAAGAAACTAACAAAAGAAAGAAACTAAAATGCAACCTAGAAGAAAACTAAATGCACTACTAAGATAAAACTAAAACAAAAACTACCACTAAAAATGTATACAAAGCAAAAACAAACATACCAAACAAAAACAAGCATCAGATGCCAAATATAATAACTAACTCCCCCATACTTGAATTATACATTGCCATCAACGTGGGCACATAATAATAAAAAAGGGGATGGGGGAAGCAGAAAACAAGATCAGGGAGGAGGAGGAGGTGGAGGATGATGGGGTGGTAAATTGCCTGGAAACTTAGCTACACGTGACCATTCTTCTATGGTTGAACCGGGTAAGGTAGCATATGAACATTGGCATTTTCAATTCGTTGTCCCACCAGATATGGCTTCAATCGCTGCCCATTGACTGTGAAAGCTCTGGTAGACTCACTCCATATCTCCACTACTCCACTGAGTTGAACTTTGATGATGGTAAATGGCCCCAACCATTGGGATTTCAATTTGGAGGACCATATCACCTTTTTTAAAACACTTCGTCACGATATGTTTGCCCTGCCATTTCTTTGTTCGCTCTTTGTAAATACGTGAATTTTGATAAGCCTCCAACCTTAGTTTGTCGAGCTCATTTAGTTGCAGGAATCTTCGTTCTCCGACCGCTTTAAGATCAAAATGGAGGGTCCTTATAGCCCAATGGGCCTTATATTCCATTTCCACTGGCAAGTGACAAGATTTTGTAAACATTAACCGGTATGGTGTGGTACCCAGAGGGGTCTTGTTAGCAGTTCTATGTGCCCAAAGAGCATCATAAAGCTTCAAGGACAAATCTTTATGGGATCAATCCACCGTTTTCTCTAATATGCTTTACAATTCTCTATTCGAGAGTTCCACCTACCCAATGGTTTAGGGATGATAAGTTGCAAGGACCTTACGAAATATCCCATATTTTTTTAAAAATGACTCAAGAGGCTTGCTGCAAAAATGTGTGCCGTTGTCACTTAGAAGAGCTCTCGGTGTGCCAAATCGTGTGAAAATATTTTTCTTCAGAAATTTAGGGACAATTTTGGAATCATTTATCGGGGATGCAATGGCTTCCATCCGCTTAGAAACATAGTCAACCACCACAAGGATGTAAAGGTTGTCGTGGGAAGGAGGAAAGGGACCCACAAAGTCGATGCCCCATACATCAAATAACTCCACTTCGAGTATACCACTTTGAGGCATTTCATGCCTCTTAGAAATGTTCCCTGCTCATTGACGCCTATCACAAGTCTTGATAAATTTCCTTGTGTCGTTAAAGGGTGTGGGCCAATAAAAACTTGCTTGAAATACTTTCGTAATGGTTTTATTTGGTCCAAAGTGGCCACCATAGGTTGAAGCATAGCAGTGGTGTAAGGCACTACGGACCTCATCTTCAGGCAAGCATCTTCTATAAATTCCATCTCCGTATAGCTTGTAAAAGAAAGATTCTTCCAATACATTGTATTTTACGATGGTAAAGAACTTCTTTCTTTGTTCGTAAGACAATCGTGGAGGTAAAACGCCGCACACCTTGAAGTTCACCAAATTAGCATAACATGGAGGAGCTTGTTGGGATATAGCTAATAACTTCTCATCAGGGAAACAATCGTCAGTGAGAAGCTCTTCACTAGGAGTGGCCTCTGGGCCTAAACGAGATAGATGATCAGCAACCACATTTTTTGGCCAATCTTGCGTTGTCTTTGATTTCTAAATCAAACTCTTGAAGGAGGATGACCCATCGGATGAGTCGAGGTTGGGAATCGAATTTCTTCATTAAATGTTTCAAAGCGATGTGATCCGTCAAAATGATAACCTTGGAATTGGTCAAATAGGATCGAAATTATTCTAAGGCAAAGACAACTGCCAAGAACTCCTTTTCGGTCATGGCATAATTCACTTGAGCCTCATCAAGAGTGCAACATGCATAGTATATGGCATATGGTTTATTGTCCTTCCGCTGGCCTAAAATAGCCTCTATGGTATGGTCACTTCCATCGCACACTATTTCAAAAGGCAGCTCCCAATCTGGAGCTTGCACTACGGGGGCGGCGATTGATGCCTCTTTTAATCTGTGAAAAGCACTCAAGCATTCTCCACTAAAATGAAAGGGCACATCCTTGACAAGAAATTGGGTGGGAGGTTTTGTAATCTTTGAAAAACATTTTATGAACCGTCGGTAAAAACCGACATGGTCAAGAAAACTTCTCACACCTTTTATAGAGGTTGGTGGCAGCAACTTTTCAATCACCTCCACCTTTGCTTTGTCAGCTTCAATGCCTCTATTAGAAACAACATGACTAAGGACAATTCCCTCTTGCACCATAAAATGGCATTTCTCCCAATTCAAGACCAAGTTCGCGTCTTCACATCTTTATAAAACCTTAGATAAGTTATCTAAGCAATGATCATATGTTGTACCATACAATGAAAAATCATTCATAAAAACTTTCATTATGTCCTCAATAAAATCTGAAAAGACAGCCATCATGCAATGTTGAAATAAGGCAGGGCCATTGCATAACCCAAATAGCATTCGTCTATAGGCATATGTGCTACATGGATATGTAAAAGTAGTCTTTTCCTGGTCATTTAGGTGGATAGGGATTTGAAAGAATCTCAAATATCCATCTAAGTAGCAAAAATATGAGCTCTTTACCAATCGTTCAAGTACTTGGTCAATGAAGAGAAGGGGCAAATGGTCTTTACGAGTGGCTTTATTCAATTTTCGATAGTCGATACACATACGCCATCCTGTGACAGTCTCAGTAGGGATTAGCTTATTATTCTCATTTTTGACAATAGTCATCCCTCCCTTCTAAGTTACAACATGAATCGGGCTTATCCATGCACTATCTGAGATAGGGTAGATAATGTCGGCTTTAACCAACTTCAAAATTTCCTTTTTAACCACCTCTCGTATGCTAGGGTTTAATCTTATTTGGTGTCCAATTGACGGCTTATGATCATCCTCCATTAAGATCCAATGCATACACAAGGAAGGATAAATCCCTTGTAAGTCATCCAAGGTGTATCCTATGGCTTTACGATGCTTCCTAAGCACTATAAGCAAAGAGTCAGCCTGGGTGCGTTTAAATTTGCATTCACAATCACAGGATATATAGATTTTGGTCTAAGAAATTCATACCTCAGTGATGAAGGAAGAGGCTTTAACTCTACCTCGGGAGCTCTTGCCTCATCAGACAAAGGCTTACTTTCATCTGGCAATAATTCCATCTTAATAAGAGAAGGCAAAATTGGTGGAGTGGCTTCTAACAGTTGAACACACTCAGCCACTTCAAAATTTTCATCCTTAGTAGTGCTATTATTCAGCGTTAAGTGCAAAAGTGGATTATTAGAATTAATGTTAGATGTGGTTTTTCGTATTACACTGTCAACCACATCAATCTTATTACATTCATCAGAAATAGAAGGAAATTTAGTGGCTCTTAGTAAATCAATTTCCACACGAACATTACCCCCATCAAAAGTTAGCATACCATTTTTTACCTTAATGAGGCACCCCACGGTGGCCAGGAATAGCCTTCCAAGAATGATTGGGGTTCGTGTATGCTCTGCCATTTCCAGAATCACAAAGTTTACTGGTATGTATAAATCCCCTACTTTTATCAGGACATCATCCAAAATACCCATGGGGTATTTTGGAGAATGGTCTGCTAACTATAAGAGGATAGTAGTTGGTCTTAACTCTCCTAATTCTAATCTTTCACCTAGAGAAAGGGGCATCAAGCTTACACTTGATCCTAAATCACACAAAGCACGGTTTATAGGCACATTCCTTATCAGGCAAAGAATAGAAAAATTGTTGGGATCCTTTAACTTAGCTGGAAGCTTATTTTGAATTGCTACACTGCACTCTTCAGTCAAAGCTATAGTCTCATGTTCTTCTAGTTTTCTTTTGTTTGACAAAATTTTATTCAGAAATTTAGCATATGAAGGCATTTCAGTTAAGGCTTTAGTAAATGGTATGTTTATATAGAGTTTCTTAAGGACATCTAATAACTTTCCAAATTGCATATCAGGTTTTACCTTAGCCATCCCTTAAGGAAATGGTAAAGGTGGTGTGTTGGGCTTAAGAGAAATGGTCTTAGGGTCCTTAAGAACCTTGTCAGGCTTATGCACGACATCATCAATTGCTTCCTTAGTAGGTGAAGATATTTCTTTCACAACATTCTCGACATACTTATTCCTATCTTGCGAGGATTCATTACTAGTAATTTCCTTAGGCCCCTCTAGTTGTTTTCCTTTTTGTAGAAGCATTCCATTGAGTTGCTCCCATGGGTTAAGCTTAGATTTGCTAAGTAGACGGAAAAAAAAAATGCCTTTTTGGGGAATTTGGGCTTCTAAAATCCTATTATGAGTTGTAAGCACATCAACCTTGGAGGCTAATTACCTAATATACTCATCTTGTTTCTGTTGTGCCATAAGCATGTTTTCCATCACTACTTCTAAGTTTGAATTTTGGGCCATCTGAGAAGGGAATGGGGGTCTTTGAAAACCAAGGGGTACTGTTGCATTCATAGGACGCATATTCACAGTGTTTGGATTCGACCTATAAGAAAGATTTGGATGATTCTTCCAACCTAGATTATGAATATTAGAGTAAGGGTCATTGGTCTATCTCGGGTTGAAGTTTTGAACATAATTAACGTCATTAGGGTCTTGGAAATAAGGACTCCCAACTTGGCAATTCAGTGATATATGCTCAATTGAACCACAAATTTCATAAGGGGAAGGGGCACTTAAGTTCACAACATTGGCATGCATTTGGTCTAGTCTTTTAGTCATACCATCTGCTTTAGCACAAAGTAAAGGAATTGCATTAACTTCATGCTTACCTCCATCCCGGCCTATGTTGTGCTCGTTCAGTGGACCATTGGAAGTTATTAAGCGTCATCTCCTTGATAAGGTTATAGGCTTCATCCTCGGTCTTGCTCATTAGAGTTCCTCCTA
>NCQV01026840.1:17499-38264 GCA_002740545.1 Lophocereus schottii | reverse complement strand
CAAGAGAGAGAGAGAGAGGGGGGGAGAGAGAGAGAGAGGGAGGGAACAGGTCGGCAGTGACCCTCATGCCAGTTGATCCTCCCCTAAGAAGCCCAAACCTCCTTATCCTGCCCTTCCAAGAAGCCCGCATATAGAGAGAAAGAGTGAGAGAGCAAGCTGGAGACTAGGTGATGGCGGTGAGCTACAACGGTGGCCGGCCAGTTTACAGTGTCACCATTGGTACACTCGGGACAAGGGCCACGTGAGTTAGGACCCAAGACCTAGGGTTTGAAACCCTCAGCACCACCACCACCACCACCACCACCACCACTGACATCTGGTGTGAAGGTTGGGAGAGCAAGAGGAGGAAGCAGCAGCACCAATACTAACCATGACAGCATTAGCAGTAGTAGCCACGACAGCAGCTCATCTTCCATGAGGTGGGTTTTTCTCTATTGTTGCTTCTAGTGTTTGATCGTTGAGTTCATGTCTATGAAAATTCCGCCAAGTTTTATTGGCAATTTTTGAATTGTTCTCACTTACCCATTTCCATGCGTTACCGTCATGGTTATCCTCCTTGGTGCTCAACAACTGTTCGATGAAATGTGTGACTGAACTGAGAATCTGGGCAAAGGCATCCTATCAGTTGTGATTGGGCTAGAGATCGACCATGCAACCTATAAATCGGGTCCTTAAGCTTGGGATCGAGGTGGGTGTTCCCAGATTCCCTATACTATTAGTAATTTGCAAATATTTATGAATTACACATGAGATTTTGATTCGGTAATTAGAGTGGAATTTTGATGAATTAAGAATCTATGGGAAGTAAGTGGACAGTTTGGGTTGATTTCAATTCTAAGGATTGTTATCGACGGTGCTGTGAGGAGGGAGTTTGCATTGTGTGAAAAATACGTGAAATTACGAAGTGCAATTTCATGTTTTGATATCGTGTATTACTTGTTATCTGCCTAAATCTAGTTGCAGCATGCTGCAAAATATAGCTGTGGTTTTGTTAGCCTTTGATTTAAGTGTGTACTATACGTGTAAGTCATGGCTGAGTTCCATGCCGAAGTGTTGTAATCTTAGCTGTTCATATTGCTTTTTTTTGTTTAAAGATCTCGCACTAAATAATTTATGAACTACGAGTCATTTTGGTTGAAGCTCACTTTATGCATGCACCACCATTCTCACATTAATGCTTTCAAATAATTAAATTCCTCAAGTAATTGGCTTAGGAGTCATTTGTTTGTTTCAATGACCACAGTAGCGTTTTGATTACTTAAATAAGTAACTCGAATGTTTAAAAATCCCTTGAGTACTTCCAAAAATTGTTTAAGTAGGTTATCGAGTTTGAAATCAATGTGAATTATGAATAACCATGTTTATAATATGCTTAGTGGCGTGTGTTGATAATTATGTAAGTGAATTGCTTTGATTTGGCAATCGTACTGAGTTATGAGATTAAGAATGATTGTTACACGATTCATTTGAAAAGAATGCTTTTAAGCGAAACAGATTATGAATAAGTTGCAGGCTTGTAAGCTTTTAAGACGAATCTTCAACATCACTTCCTTTAAAAAACAAATGCGTACTTGGTCATTAATTCGTTTATAAGCGTGTTTTGTCAAAATGAATGGTTATGTGCCTTTCGAGAGATGAATGACCTTATTAAGCCATTTTAGCCTTCTTGTGAATGAAAGTGCCGCTGTTATGATACAATGAGAATTTTGATGCAAAATGTGTTTAAAATGAGATGCATCTGAAACATTTTGGCCTAAGAGGAGTGTGCTAATGAATTCATGGGGAGCAGACCTAGAAATAGGAACCCTAGTGGACCCTGATGAGGGTATAACATAAGTTTAAGGAGCGGATCCGGTAAGCGGGAACCTTAATTCCTAGGGAAGAGACCCAGAAATAGGAACCCTAGAGGACACTGACGAGAGTAAAACATAAGTTTAGGGAGCAAACTCAGTGTGCGGGAACCCTAATTCCTAGGGAGTAGATCCAAATGTGGAAACCCTAGACTGATGAGGGTAGATGTCCATTGATATGACAGGTACTAGGCATTACTATAAAATGTGAGTGACGATCTCACTTGAACAAGCATCAATATGAGAATTTGATGCCCCATAAAATGATTTCATACTTGTTATATGATGAAAACTCTCATTCGAGGACTATGCTAGTGAAAACATTTGTAAAGGTACATGTACTCTTGAAAGGAGCTTCTATTAAATTCCAAATGATCTTCTAATGAACAACGACTGTTTTATAAATGCGTACTTTAATTTAAGTGATGGTCCTTATCTTTTATTCGTTAATCCCTTTTTCTTTCTAAAAGTACCCCACTGGGTAACTTTAACTTAACTCCTTGATGTGAAGTGCTTATGTGTGAAGTGAAGGCCGTATTGTTCTTAATGCTTGGATTATAGCTTGAGGCAACTTGCTGTTGAGTAATTTCTGCCTGTTATGTGATTTAAGCAAGTGTAGTATATGTAATTCGTTGTAAACATCATTGGTTAGTCAAGTCGAGAGTTGTTGTGTGTGGCATGTAAGAAGGAAATGGATGCCATTTGAATCCTATGGATTATAGAAGTAATGATGGATATGGTGGCCTTATATGTTTATTATATGATATTTAATATCAAATTATGTGTGATTGCTACTTAAAATTATTATGTGCATTTGTTTTGAATTTTTAAGGTTGAGGATCATTCACTGAGCTTGTGGTAGCTCATCCCCTCTCTATTCCCCTTTCCCAAGGCTCTTGAAATAACAGGTAGAAGTTGATCCACGTAAGCAGGAGTCTCCCTCTTGCTTTGAAAAAGTTGCTATATGTACACACATACATAGGCTTATGGGTTTAATGATGTAATCTAATGTACTCATAAGTTCTTGGGCTTATGTAAATTAAAACATGTTGATCCATGCATTGCATATTAAATAGCAGTCACTCTGAATGACCATGTGGGCCAACCATCAGATTAGTCGGTCGTTAGTTTAGTTAATGCTAGTTACTATGGGATGTAAACCCCAGTGCTCTGGACGTGTGATCCGTTGAGCTGTATCTTTTACTTCCTACATTTTATTGAGCTTTAAATTTGGTGCACTCCGTGATGTGGCTTGTACAGTTGTGGTCCCCAATGGTACCCGTAGAGTTTGTGGAGATATTTGCTTAGGTATATCTGGAGTAATGATATGTTGTAAGGAGTACCTTAGGGTGCAATGTGATCCTAATGTGCTAATGGATCTGACTGGTTAATTGTTATATGATTGGTGTAAATCGATAAATTAAAAAAGTAGTCGGTTATGACCTAGAATATAAGCTAATGACATGTGTTCTCTTAAGTGAGCTTGGTGCTGGTTCCGTCAGCGATTGTCTTCATGTATGAACTATTGATGATTCAATTGAATGTTCACTTGGTTTCAAACTCAAAAGTTTGGAAATAGACAACTCTAGGCTTATTCTTTGTCCTTAAGTATGATTTGCTCCTTGGGCCTTATGATAGGGAGAGTAGACATACTCAAAAGCTGGTAGAGAAAAGGCTAGAAACAGGTAAACTTTTCTCCATTTTCAAAACCTAAGATTTTGGAATGTTATAGCCTTTTAAATGTTGAGTTAGGTTTTGGTCTCACATTTAAAGACTAGCATCTATTCTAAGACAATGCATGGGTTTAAATGCATGAGCATGTGTCTTTATATGTGATTGGATGCTGTTGTGAATGTGTGTAAGCTAAGATGTGTACCTCCCTGGACTTGCTAATAATAAACCATTCAGAAGATGATTAAAAGATTATTTCCTATATTTGAAGGATATACTAGATGGTACCTTCCTTTGGAATTCTAAATTGTTTAAACGGATTAAGGGAGACTTTCATATGTATGCATGCAAATTTGATTAATGGTGACGAAGCCCTCTTGCTCGTTGCATAAGTGTATTCCTCATCATCTCGTGTGATTACGGTTGTTGCCTCTATGTTGTTATTACTATTTTATGCTTAATCGATGGCTTGGTGCTGTTACTATTTACATGTTATATTCCTTTCTTTTCATTATACAACCACCATTGCTCACAAGTTAACTAGCTGTCATGATTACTATCCTATGTGATGTTATTCTTGTTATGGAACTGGTGGTGGCCTGGTTATATCAAACCCCAACAAGAAACAAGAGGGAGAACCTGATATACATTGGAATTGTTACTACTAGAGGAAAGGGCCCATATGTTACCAGTGTATGCCTAAGTATTATTACAAATCTAGAACCTAGAACTCTCTAGGTGATTGGACCCTCCTTTTATATTGTGAGTCTTTAAGGCACCTATGACCACATATGGGCAGATGTGCTGCATAAACCATCTAGACATACCCATAAGGCCATTAAAGTCGTTCTCTTCAGCTCAAAATGATTTTTAACTTGTAAGTGTCCAGCTTCCAATCATTCTAGGAGAGACCAAGACCTATCTTGTAAGTAAAGCTTCCAACCGAAGGATTGCATCCACATACGGTCGTACAGGTGCACTCTTGCATGACACTAACTACATAGGGTTTTTTCGAGCATTAATGTGGCAATATGATAAGTTCTTTTATATGTTTCATTTTAGGGACGTTTTGTAGCATTTTCCAGGAATTTATGGGCTTAATATCATAATTTATACTCCTACTCTTGTTTTATGCTTGGGTATGGTTCTTTGGTAATTTTATAGGAGTTTAGACCAATTGACTCTCATATATGTGAATGTTAACGCACCACAGAGGACCCCAAGCCCTATGCCCATGGAGCAAGAGAAGAGTAGAAGATTTGGGAACCAGCCAGAACCACGGTCTGACCATGGGGTCCTCCACGGACCATGGCGAGCCTGCAACTGCTAACCTCTTCATCTTCTGTCATTGTGCAGCTGAGGATGCCTCTTTTGTTGCTTAAAAGGGTGTGTTTCAACGCTTAAGAGAGAAAGGATTCAGCAACCGTAATGATCTCACTATTACTCTCACGTCTCTTTCTTTTAGTGAGAGTTTAGTTTTGTTTATTTTTGGAGCAAAAGATGAATTTAAAGGGAGAAGCTTTGCTCTTGGAGGCTTGAAGATTGTGGCCCAATTGAAGGGCTGGCATTGTTATAAAATTTTCCTTCCCTTTGAACTTATTCTTGAACCCTTGTTTTAGTTAAATTAGAAATATGAGTGAGTATTTTTATTTAGTATAGGGATTTGCTAGACATAGTATTGTAGTTGGATCCTTAATCTTCAAAATCTTGTGCTTATTTCATGATTGGAATGATTTACTTCTATCTTAAGATTGGAATGTTATGAGTAAAGTTTGACCAATTTTGCTTGCTTATGCAAGGTAGTTGAGTGAAGTACTAAAAAGTGAAACTCACTACTAAATGACCTTGATAGAGCTTGATTTAGTGAAACTCAAGAGAGAATTGCTCGTTAAGAGGAGACTTAGCATTCATAGATCTTCAACCTAGACTAAATCAAAGACACTTGAGGGAGTGTTAGTTGAATTCATTTGGGTAATTAATTTATTCAAAGAAAAGGATTAAATTTAACTCAATTGCAATTCCTTGAATCATTCAATCTGTGAAAAGTGTATGCTTAATTCTATAATTCAACTCTTTACTTGACGAATCAAATTCCTAGATGCTTTACTTTGATTGATTTCCAATCAGGCAATTAGTTTATTTAAATCGACTCATTGAAAAGATTGAACGCTTAGCAGTTTCAATAGGATGTTGACTTGATAAATTACTGTGGTTCCTTAGGACAATCTTTGAACCTAAACTACAACACTCGTGCATTTGCAGACCTATCAAGTTTTTAGCGCCGTTGCCGGGGACCGAATTATAAACTATTGAGTTAATCTTATAAAATTGACAAAGTGTTTTACTTTATTTTCCTTTTCTTTTTGATTACATTGGTAGTGTTGGTGATTGAGCTTGCAGGAATTTCCCCTGTTATATGCAAAGTCCATTTCTCTACGAATCTGATCATGAGATTGGGAGGACTTTCCGTTTAAGGAGGAAGAACTAAATACTTGAGGAACAAAGACATAAGGTTAGAAGGACCTCACCAATTACGGTGAGAGGAGGTGGTAAGCGAAGAAGGATGCTTAGGGATTTTATCATCCGAGGAGTCAAAGGCATCACCTTAAGCATTGCCTGTTATAACGTGGAGCTAAATAACTTTGAGATCAAGCTAGCTGTTATTTCCATGGTGCAACAATCCCAATTTGGGAGCCCATTGGAAGACCCAAACTTACACCTCTCTGTATATTTAGAGGTGTGTGGCACATTGAAGCTCAATGAAGTCTCTACCGATGCCATTTGACTACGACTATTTCTCTTTTCACGTAGGTACAGGGTGAGGGCATGGCTTCATTCTTTGTCTCCCGGGTGCATTACTACATGGGATGAGCTTACTAGAGCTTTCCTTGCCAAACTCTTCCCACCACGCAAAACAGAAAGCTTTAGGAACCAAATCACCAACTTTATGCAAAGGGATGATGAGGCACTCTCTGAGGCTTAGGAGTAGTTCAAAGACTTGTTACGGTTGTACCCTCACCATGGTCTTCAATGATGGATAATTGTTCAAGCTTTCTCTAATGGAGTGGCCCAACCTATAAGGTCCACTATTGATGCGGCAGTAGGGGGAACCTTGATGAATAAGACTGAGGACAAGGCCTACAATTTGATGGAGGAGATGGTGCTCAACAATTTTGAATGGTCTAACAAACAAGGCTAACCCAAGCGTGTTGGAGGTAAGCTAAAAGTTAATGCACTTGCTTTACTTAATGCTGAAGTAGATGCTATGACTCAAAGGTTGGAATGATTGAATGTGAATGCTGTGAATTCTGGTGCCCTTCCCCCATCATATGAAATATGTGCTTCCTTCACCATTTGACAGAGAATTGCCAAGTTGGGAGTCCATTTGCCAAAAACACTAGTGAAAGTCAATTATGTCAATAATTTTAACTCGAGACCGACCAATGACCCTTATTGAAATACTTATAACCTGGGTTGGAGGAATCATCCAAATTTTTCATATAGGCCTAATCTGTTCACAATGCCCCAAATGAATGCTAGGCAACCCCTCATATTTCAAAGACCTCCCTTGCCCCAACAAGCTCGCCAAAAGTCCAACCTAGAGGCCATGGTGGAGCGTATGCTTTTGGCGCAACGAAAGCAAGATGAGTATATAAATCAATTAGCCTCTAAAGCTGATGTGCTTACTACTCATAACAAGATGTTGGAAACCCAAATTGCCTAATAAGCTAGCTCTTCATCTAAACTCCCTGGTAGATTCCCAAGTAAGCTCAAGCCAAATCATAGGGAGCAATGCAACACCATGTTTCAAAGAGGGGGTAAACAACGTGAGGAACCTAAGGGGGGTAAGCAATGATGAGTCTTTGCATAATAAGCATGATGACAATGTTGAGATTGTTGAGAAAGTGGTGTCTATTCACTCTACTGATTTGCATAAAGATGATGTTGTGAAGGATGCTAATGTGGTTCCCAAAGACTCTAAAGAAACTTCCCACAAACCTTACAGTCTGCCTTTACCATTCCCTTAAAGAAACTACACATTAATTTCCCCTTTACTGATGCCTTGTCTCAAATGCCCTCTAATGCAAAGTTTTTAAAAGAGATTTTGTCTAATAAAAGAAAGCCAGAACAGCATGAGACTATTACCTTGAATGAAGATTGTAGTGCAGTGATCCAAAACAAGCTTCCCGCTAAGCTTAAGGATCCCGATAGTTTCTCAATTCCTTGCCCGTTAGGGAATGTGTCCATTGAATGTGCTTTGCGTGACTTAGGGTCAAGTGTGAGTTTGATGCCCTTTCTTTATGTGAAAAGCTAGATCTAGGAGAAATGAGATTGACCACCATTTCCCTACAATTAGCTGATCGTTCAGTGAAATACCGTGTGGGTATTTTAGAGTATGTCCCAATTAAGGTGGGAGATTTATATGTTCTAGTAGACTTTGTGATACTTGAAACAGAGGAGAATACGTCCATCAATCTTGGGAGGCCTTTCTTGGCCATCGCCAGGTGCCGTATTGATGTCAAAAAAGGTAAGTTATCTTTTGATGTGGGTGATGATCATATAGAGTTCAACTTGTTTAAGGCTTCTAAATTTCCTTCCATTTCTGATGAATGCCATATGATCGATGTGGTTAATAGTTTGGTATGGGAAACTATTTCTAACCATGAATCTGGTGACGCCCTTGAGCACTGTATGCTGAATAATAGTTCTACTAGGGATGCAAATCCCGGAGTAGCAACGTGTGCTCAATTCTTGGAAGCCTCTCTGCAAGTTCAAGCTATACTGGTTAAATCAGAAACCTCGGTAAGTGATGTAAGGCCCTCATCTGATGAGGAGCGCACTCCCTAGGTAGAATTAAAACCTCTTCCTTCCTCTTTAAGGTATGAGTTCCTTGGGCCTAATTCTACATATCCTGTTATTGTTAATGTGAATCTAAGTGCACCTCAAACTAATTCTTTGCTTAGAATACTTAGAATGCATAGTAAAGCCATAGGATATGCTCTTGATGATCTAAAAGAAATTCACTTGTCCGTATGCATACATTGTATTTTGATGGAAGATGACTATAAGCCCTCAATTGAGCACCAAAGAAGGTTGAATCTTAATATGCAAGAGGTAGTCAAGAAGGAGATTTTAAAGCTACTTAAAGTCAACATTATCTACCATATCTCCGATAGTAAGTGGGTAAGTCCGGTCCACGTAATACCTAAGAAAGAGGAGATGATGGTCATAAAAAATGAGGACAATGAGCTAATTCCTACTAAGGCTGTCACACGATGGCGTATGTGTATTGACTATCGAAAATTGGAATAAGGCCACCCGAAAGGACCATTTTCCCCTTTTTTTATAGACCAAATGCTTGAAAGGTTGGCCACAAATTCATATTTTTGTTACTTAGATGGGTATTCGGGTTTCTTTCAAATCCTTATTCATCCTAGTGACCAAGAAAATACCACCTTTACTTATCCCTATAGTACATTTGCTTATAGGAGAATGCCATTTGGATTATGTAATGCCCCCACTACTTTTCAGCATTGTGTGGTAGCTATTTTCTATGACTTTATTGAGGATATAATAGAAGTCTTTATGGATGATTTTTTGGTGTATGATACAACATTTGATTATTGCTTGAATAATTTGACCAAGGTCTTGGAAACTTATCAAGATACAAATCTAGTCTTGAATTGGGAAAAGTGACATTTTATGGTATAAGAGGGGGTTGTCTCAGGTCATATTATTTCTAATAAGGGCATTGACGTTGACAAAGCAACAGTGGAGGTGATTGAAAAATTACCCCCACCAACTTCTGTAAAGAGTGTGAGGAGTTTTCTTGGATATGTCGGTTTTTGCAGGCAGTTCGTAAAAGATTTTTCAAAAATTGCAAAACCACTCACCTATCTGCTTGTCAAGGATGTGCCTTTTGATTTTAATGAAGAATGCTTCAGTGCTTTTCTTAGGTTAAAAGAGGCATTGATTATGGGTCCAGTGATGCAAACCTTGGATTGGGGGCTTCCTTTTGAAGTATGTGATACGAGTGATTTTCCAATAGGGGCAATCCTAGGCCAGAGAAGGGACAACAAGCTATATGCTATTTACCATGTGAGTCGAATTCTTGATGAGGCTCAAGTAAATTATGCCACGACGGAGAAGGAGTTCCTAGCGGTTGTGTTTGCCTTCGAAAAATTCTGGTCTTACTTGATAAATTCCAAGGTTATTATTTTCACTGATCATGCCGCTCTGAAGCACCTAATGAAGAAGTCTGTCTCCTAACACTGCCTCATCTAATGGGTTCTTCTCCTTCAAGAGTTCCGTTTAGAGATCAAAGAGAAGTTCGGAATGGAGAATGTGGTGGCAGATCACTTATCCCACCTAGGCCCCAAGGTCACTCCCAGTGAAGAGCTCCCAATTGATGATTTTTTCCTAGGCGATCAAATACTGGCTATTTCTCACCAAGCCACCCCATGGTATGTCGATTTGGTGAATTTCAAGGTGTATGGCGTGTTGCCTCCTGGATTGTCTTGTCAACAAAAGAATAAATTCCTTTCTGGTGCCAAATATTATGTATGGGAGGAACATCTTCTCTATAAACTGTATGGAGATGGGATATATAGAAGATGCTTGCTAGAGGATGAAGTTCATAGTGTCCTAAACCATTATCATGCCTCGACTTATGGTGGACACTTTGGCCCGAACAAGACTATTGCAAAGGTACTTCCGCCGGATTTCTATTGGCCCACTCGCTTAAAAAATGCAAGAAAATTTGTCATGACTTATAATAGATGCCAAAGAGCGAGGAGCATTTCCAAGCGGCATAAGATGCCTTAAAGTGACATTCTTATGGTGGAGTTGTTTGACATATGCGGAATTGACTTCATGCGACCCTTTCCTCCTTCCCATAACAATCTCTACGTCCTCGTTGCGGTTAACTATGTCTCTAAGTGGATGGAAGCCATTGCCAGCCCAACCAATGATTCCAAAGTTGTCATAAAGTTCCCCTAGAAAAATACTTTTATGAGATCTGGCACACGAAGAGCTCTTTTAAGTGACAATGGGACTCACTTTAGCAACAAACCAATTGAGTCACTTTTGAAGAAGTATGGGGTCTTTCATAGAGTAGCTACACCTTATCATCCTCAGATAAGTGGCCAAGTCAAGTTATCTAACCGGGAATTAAAGAGTATTTTAGAAAAGACGGTGGATAGATCTTGAAAAGATTGTCTTTAAAACTTTACAATACTCTTTGGGCCTATCGAACCGCTTACAAGACTCCTTTTGGCACTACCCCATACCGCTTAGTGTTTGGGAAATCTTGTCATTTGCCAGTTGAGTTAGAACACAAAGCTTATTTGGCAATTAAGATGCTTAATTCTAATCTTGAGGTGATCAAAGAGAAGCGGGCTTTGCAATGATGTGAACTTGATGAGCTAAGATTAGAGGCTTACGAGAGCTCCCGCATTTACGAGGAAAGGACTAAGAAATTGCATGATAAGCACATTTTGAAGAAGAGATTTGAGGAAGGTGATATGGTCCTTTTATTCAATTCTAAGATGAAATTATTTTCGAGCAAATTGAGATCCCAGTAGTCGGGACCATTTCAAGTTACTGAGGTTCATCCTCATGGTGCAGTGAATGTATAGAGTGAATCGGCTGGTACACTATTGATAAAGCCAATGTCCATATGCTTACCGATCCCGAGCGTACATAGAAGCATGGTCAAGCTCTTGACCTTAAAAGGGCGTTTGTTGGGAGCAAACCCGAACCCTCTTACAGCTTTGATTTCCATTTTTTTAGGTAGTCTTTTTCTAAATGAACAAAAAAAAAAGAGAAGATGAAAACAAAAGGGAAAAAAAAAGACATAACAGAAGGGGAAAAAAACAAAAGGCAAAAGGAAGAAAGATGATGGGCACGGACGACCCATATTACCCAATACAGCCCGTAGCATCCCCACCCTTTAAAATGGAGAAATCACCATCCAGCAGCCACCACGGTCCGACCGTGGTGTCACCCACGGTTCATGGTGGACTACTACGTGCCGCGGTCAAGGGTCTTGACCGTGGTGACCCTCCACTTTTCCTCATTTTCATCTACTACCTCGACACACTCTCTCTCTCTACATTCCCTTTTCTCTCTCTAAACTCTTTATTGTTAAACCTTCAATCTCCACCTCATTTCTTCCCATTTTCACCCCATTTTCACGCGAAATATTCCCTTTTCTCTTAATCTTTCTCTTTCTTTAACAAATTTCATCTCTTTTCACCATTTCTTCTCCAAGTTCATCTGATTTTCACCCTTCCTCCATAACCATCTTCTTCTCTCTCTAATTCTTCCACATTTTTCAGTTAAATTTGTCATTTTCCTTTGTCACACCTTATCTTTGAGGGTTTTGTTTCAATTTTCTTGCATTTTTCAACCCACCTACCCAGGGACAAAGGGGCATCAAGCAGGCGAAGACATTTAGCCAAGCACCATCACGACCTTAATAGAGCTCCTGCACTTTCACCAATACAAGGGCCTGAGGTAACATTTCTCATCCCTTTGTTTTGATAAACCCTAAACATGTTGTTGGATATATGTGTTTGAATGAACAAATTGCTGTGGCAACTCGTTATTATGATCAGGAATTGTTAGGACGGTTAGGATTGTTGGATGATATACAGTGGTTATTTGCATGGGAGGGTATGTGGCATTTTATTGAAATGAAAGAGCAAACATATTGGGACCACACTCTAGAATTTCTGAGTGCTTTGCATGTTGAAGTCACTCGAGGGCCTCAATGTCAAGCGGGATATATTTCACTTTACTTGCAAGGGAAATTTTATAAGTTGAACTTAGGCACCTTCAATAGCATATTTGGTTTTCCACCTAGCATGGACTTACCAAACCCTCAAGTTCCCATGAATTCAACCCGAATGCATTTTGGGGTGAGCATTCAGGGAGGTTTAGGTACAATACTAGTTCTTCAAAATGCACCCATATTGAGTACCCTTGCATTCGGGTGGCTCAGCGTATTCTCGCTTGTTGTTTCTTTGCTCGGGATGATAGTTTGAATGTCCTAAGATTATTTAAGTTATACATCTTATCTTGTATGCTAGATGGTGTCCAAGTAGATCCTGGGCTTTCTTGGCATGACAATTGTGTAGTGTAGCTATTAGCACTAGTGGTAGGACATTTATTGGAGGTGTAATCACCAGCATCGCTAGATTTTCAGGTATTGAACCCAACATTAAAGATCGAGTTTCTGGGTCCGAGCGGCTTAATTAAGCCGCTTTTGAGCTAATGAAGTTCTGCAAAGTAGAGGCTGGATGTTTGTACTGGATTTATTCTGGGGATCGACTTCTGCCTCTTCCCAATGTTGATCGGGCCAGCTTATTTCACCAAGGTAACGTTCAATGAGTACCTGGCAATGCTGAGGTAGTTTAACCTATACCTCCTCCACCCCCATTTACTTATCAGGCTGGACCTAGTTCCTCCTCCTAACCTACCCCCACCGACTATGCAGACCTCCAAGCCACCCCTAGGTTCATTCAGGAGGAGCAAGTGTCCCATCAAGCCTATGTTGCCTCTAAGAACGCCGCTCTTCGTGACTTTGTCCAAGAATAGCATGACGAGCTCCGTGGGATGCTAGCTACCCAGACCCAATATTTTCAAGACTATAAGGTTTGTCTTGAGACCTGGCAAGATTGGCATATCTCTTGTGGTCAACCTTCCCAGCCTCCTTCCCCACCTCCCTTCTGATTGCTTCTTGCGACTCCCCTTCCCTTTTCTACTCTGTGCTCACATTAAGGACAATACGGTCAAGGATGGGGCACCTAGTTAGTTGATTGGTGGCATCTGATGCCTCACTTGGTTTGGTGTGTGTTTGTGTATGCATTGTATATATTGTTCATACTTGCATTTAGAGTTGTATATTAGGTTTCAATTTTATGTAGCTAGAGCATGTTAGAGGTACATTTAGGTTTCTTTTCACTTTCAGTTCCTTTTCATAGTTTTTTTTTTTGCATTTTCTTGGTATTGTTATTAGGAGCATGCATTCGCTAAAAAAGCAAAAAACATCGCAAATAAAAATTAAAAAAAAAGAAAAAAATTCTCCGATGATGAACTTTGTAGACTAGGTAGACTTCTTTGATTTAGATTAATCCTTTGATTTGCCTAATTGTGAATAAAAGTGTTTGAAAATGAGTTTGCGAATATGAGCTTCATGTTTTAAACATTTGCTAATTGTGGATTGATTAACCGATGATTCTTTACATGAATGTTGGCATGTGTCTTCTAATGAGCTGAGTATGACCTTAGTAGATGTCCCGTGAGGCTTTCAGCCTTTAAAGACTAATTTATCAATTTAGTCACTTGTCAATTCATGAGCAACTCTTCCTCGACATCATTTCTCTAGAACTTACTTTGAATCTCATTCAAGATCACAGTTTGCATATGCATTTAGGTAATATGAACTCACAAGCTCACAAACTCTCAAGTCACACCAAAAGACTTATAATTCGCTGAATTTAACGACTTCTAACTACTTATAAAGACTCCTGAACCACCATTAAGTCATCCTCCAAAGGCTAACAACTTACTAATGCATACAAAGAACTAAAGCACATACTAATTATTCCAACAAAGAATAATTGGGGCCAAGTAAGAAGGAAATGAAGGAGAAAGTTCACTAACCTATCCAAGATGTAAGTCTTATGGCAGGCAGTATGTTCTTTTACTGGGACAATTGGGAAAATTGAATCTCACTGTCATTTATGAACATCCTCTCCCCAATGTCTAAAAACAGAGTCCAATCACCTTTGTGCACAGTGGGTATTCAAGTATTGCATTTTGTCATTACATGCAAGGCTCTATCCTCCAGGTCTAAAGACTGAATCCAATCACCCCTCGCACAGTGGGTCTTCAAATGTTGCATCTCACGTGTATATGTGAGGGCTCTTTCCTAGGATCTAAAGTCTAAATCTATCACCCACATGTACGGTGGTCTACAATTGTTGTATCCTACTGGCATTTATGAAGGCTTTCTCGTCAAAGTGTAAAGATTGAGTTCGATCACCCTACGCACAGTGGTCTTCAACTACTACAATCATGCTGGCATATTTGTGGGTTCTCTCTTCAAACTATAAAGATCAAGGTCAATCACCCCTATGCACGGTGGTCTTCAAGTGCTGCATCAAGGTATAAAGACCGAGTCGTCCAATCACCCCTATGCACAGCAAGTCTCAAGTGTCGTTCTTCAAGGCATGCTTCCTTCACTATCTGTTGCATAAGCTTTTTCCTTTAAGTCCAAACATCGAGTGTAACTGCCCATGCACACAGTAAGTCTTGAAAATGATCAACCTCCACATAAGGCAACACCATAACACATGATACAAAAAAAAAGGACCCACAACTGGTTCGTTAGTTGTAAGTGTGCAAGACTTGATTTTCTACATCGAATAAATGATGATCACTATATATCAAGCACATGAAACATGTTGGATATTGATTTGGTGATGTAATAATATTGTACTATTGGGGAACTTGACTAAAGATAACGGAAAAATGGAGAATGCTAGTGATAGAGTGTTTTCTTTTTTTTTTTTTTAGGTCAGCAAGTAAGAGTTTCAGTGACTATAGGAGTAATATTATAGCCTATCCTATGATTATTGTCGTTCTTTCTCTGTGTGTCTATACATCATTGAAGAAATTTCCTCTTATTCATTTTCCTTTGCTATACACTTGATCCTATTTATAATAGTATGTATTGTTTCCTTTACTAGTTTAGTTGTCGTTTTCTCTACCCCTCCATGAACGCTTGCATTCTTTTCATTCCATATTGCATATATTAAAGTGGTATAGACCAAACATAGGCCCTTCTTTATTTTTCCCGTTTTCCTTCTAGACAGCCATGTCCAGGCTTCATTCTTTGGGATCTTGCATTGGTATTTATCATTCACCATCTTTAGCACTGTAGCACTATATTCACATTTGAAAAACAAGTGCTCTTTATCTTCTGGTTTTGTGTAGCATAACACACAGGTATCATTTGTGATAATACTCCATTTGCATAATCTTGTCTTAGTTCGTAGTCTATTTTGAGCTGCCTACTAGGAGATTATGCTAGCTTTAGGAATGTTCCATCTACTCTAAACTGTTTTTGTCCAAGGCAAGTTTGGACTGTCTTCCTTTGTCAACCATTTATAAGCATCGGCAATGGAGTAGTCACCTAATCTGCAGTCTTTTCATTTACTAGTTTGGTGATGGAATCCATCTTTGAGGGTGTTCTTCACTCTGACCATATGTTTCCAAGACCAACTCACTGATGCTGGGGCTTTGTAACACCACCAAGGATTGCCTTTGAAGTATATATGGTTACCCATAAGTTGTCAGATTTGCACACAATAATCCACACGTACTTGCGCACTATTGCTATACTTCAGTCCTCAATCTGTTTTATCCCTAATCTACCTTTTGATTTAGGTTTATATAGGATATCCTATGCTACTAAAGGGCTCTTGTTACTTGCAACATCTCGCCCCCCAAGGAAACCTCTACACACTTGTATCACTTGTTACGTAACCACCTCTGATAGAAGAATAATGGCTCACCAATAAATATGCATGTTCAAGAGTACAGACTTTATAAGTTGGATTCTACCTGCTTAGCTGAGTCTCTTCCTCATCCATCCTCTGATTCTACTTGTGATCTTCTCCACTAGTTGTTAACATTCGTTCTTGGTTAATTTGTTTTGTGAGAAAGGGATTCCCACATATTTCATTGGTAGAGTACCTATTTTAAAACCAGTAACCTTCACAACCTGGTTGCTAAGCACCTCGGAGGCTCCACCAAAAGTTATTTCTGATATATCCTTGCTAATTACTAGACTAGAAGCTTCTGAAAACCTCGTAAAATATTGAAGAATGATCTCCACAGATCTAACATTACCACCAGTAAAAAAGAGTATATAATCTGCAAAGCTGAGATGGGTTATTTGCATGATCTTGCATTGTGGATGAAATTTAAACTCTTCATGCATGCCTACTAACTTCATGCATCTTGATAGGTATTCCATACACACCACAAAGATAAGGGGTGAAATAGGATCCCCTTTCCTTACACCACTCTTGCCCTCAAAGAAGCCAAAACTACCCCCATAGGTAGATATGGAATATTTAGCTATCCTTATGGCTTGCATCACCCATATAATGAATTGCCCTGGGAAATTTAGCACTTTCATCATATTCTCAATAAAAACCTACCTCAAAGAATCATATGGCTTCTTGATATCCACTTTCATCACCAATGTAGGAGTGATTCCTTTCCTACTATAGAGCTTCACTAGGTCCTGGCAAGTTAATACATTATGTAGTATGTTTCTCTCCTCCAAGAATGCGGCCTGTCTTTGATCCACCAATGAACTCAGGGTTGTTTTTAGTCTACCACAAATGACCTTAGCAATGACTTTATATATAACATTACAACAAGCAATTGGTCTAAATTCTGTGATTAAGCTAGTATTTAGCTTATTTGGAATAAGAATAAGATTAGTGGTATTGATCTATTTTAGGATCTTACCAGAGATTAAAAAATCTCTCATTGCTTCAATAAGGTCCTTACCAGACACTGACCATGCATATTTAAAAAATTGTCTTGTAAACCCATCTGATCATGGACTTTTTTGGCCAGGAATGCTCCATCAGGCAATTTTAATTTCGTCATCCATGACATCGTCCAGTAATTACCTAGTCACTATTAGTCAATGTTAGCCCCATTACAATGATCACATTATCTACTGCCCCTATAGCTGTGGATTCATTCTCTAGCATCTCAGAGTAATAATGGACAAAAGCTCTGCCCACCAGGTTAAAACCTGTAACTTTTATTCCCTGGCTATTTCAAATTTCATAAATATGATTTTTCTGAACTCTTTCTTTGTTACATCCATAAAAGAAGGTGTAGTTTGTGTCTCCATATTCGCACCAGTTCATTTTTGCCTTCTGTTACACGAAATTCATAAATCTTCATTTTCGCATTTGAAGTTCGGCACTACCTGACTTTCCATATGTGCTAATTCTTTATTAAAAGGATCCATATCTAACTTTTGTTGGATATCCATCACATGTTCTTTTGCAAGATGATCCTGTATTTCAATGTCCATGTATTGTTGCTCGTTGATCAGGTTGAGGACTTTTTTGACCTTTTTTAACCTCCTTGTCAATTGGAACATTTTGGTGCCATCTACTCTATGATCCCATTGTTTTTGCACAATCTCAATGAAGTTATCTGCAATGCGGCACATGTTGAAATATTTAAATGGTCTTGGGCCAAGCTTCATATTAACGAATTTCACCGCTGCTGAGAGTGGTCATATATATTCTCAGGTAAGAAATGTGCTTCACTCTCCAAAAAGACATTTAGCCATTCTTAGTTGGTTAGTACCTTATCAATCTTGGAAAAAACTCATTGCCCTTTATGGTGTCTATTATTCCATATGTAATACTTCCTAGTGAACCATAAGTCTTGCAATCCACAATCTATAACACATTGCACAAAATGCCTAATCTTAGCTTCATCTGGACCATTGCATCCAATTCTTTTTGCCACAGACAAGACATTATTGAAGTCCCCCATCACTATCCATTGTTCATTCATTGTGCTACCATATCTCCTCGGGATATCCCACAAGGCTGGTCTCTCTTCATCTTCATTAGCACCACATACTAAAGTCAGGTAAAAGCATTTCCTAGTAATATGTCTTATATAGCTGTGAATATGCGACTGACATCTCCAAAATATAGACTTGAAACTCATTTTGTAACTAGGTCATCCAAATTCTCCCTCTGTGACTCCAACTAATGTTAGAGGTAAAGCACCATCTAGAAAATGTATTCCCCACAACAAATCCCCTATTTTATTTTCTTACTTTTGTTTCTAAGACTCCAAACAATCCCAATTTCTTCTAAACCAAGATATTCCTTTTTTCCTTAAGTTTATTGGGGTTGTTTAGTCCCCTAATATTCCAGAATCCAATGTTATCCATTTGGATAGATAAGGGGTGTGTTACCTCCATCATCCGTATTTACCACATACCTGGTCATAGCTACTGTTATTTAGTTCAGTCTCATTCATGAGAGTATCAAATGGATTCTGTGCTTCCACCTCCTGAGATGTTCTGGTGGGAACCATGAAAGTTCTTCTGGGGAGAGTGAAACCCACTAGTGATTCCTGGACACTCTGATCTTAATTATGTTGTTACTGCTCCTCATGTTGATCTAGTCTGACACTACTCTGCTATGCATTATCCTTTCTTGCCCATTTTTGAATTATCTGTGGCCTTCTGCTGCAATTCACCTCTGAGTGTCCTAACATGCCATAGCTACTGCATTTTGTTGGCTTCCATTCAAAGTGGACAGGTTGTTTGACCTTTTTCCTTTTTTATTCTTGAATATCACCTCCTTTATTAGTTATTGATTGATTTGGATCTCAACTAATACTCTCGCATATGCTAATCTTATTCTCCTTGCTTTGTAGTGATCTGTTTGTTTTGGAATTCCAATTTGACTCACGATCTTACTCAAACTTATAGAACTCCAATATTTAACATGAAGTCAGGGAGTTGAACCCACACATCAATAGTCCGTACTTCCTCCTTGGATATGTTCATTTTTGAGTTCCATTTCTTCACCATCACAGGATGTGTATCTAAAAATATAGTTCCACTCTCTGGTGCCCTCTGTCCATCCTGCTCTGATGTAAAACAAATAAGAAACGGACCCTTTTCAGCCATGACTACCCTTTCGAATGCAAATTTTCCCTACACCTTTTTAAAGAAACTTTTAATAACTTTGAGTGGTGGGTTCATAAGTAAGACAGATGCAAGGACTGAGAATTACAAAAATCTAACTTCTCTTAGATATCAGTAATTGTAATTTTTGGGTTCCCGTTAGATCCAGTAAACATGAAAGTGTCCCCCTCCTGATTTGCCATCAATTGGTCCCTCCAACTTGGCGCACCTCCTAGGGCCATCGACTTCATTTGGACTTGCTGTATCACCACCGTGTCCTCCTCATTCCCCTCTTTAGCTCCATCTTGGTCTTCATTTTCATGCTCCCAATCTGTCATGGATTCTGCTTCAAAAAGCCTAGATAATTCCTTAGCTATTGAAAATCTCAATCCCTCACTCAGATTTCTGCTGTGGTATAAGTGTGCTTCCGATTGGATTTGATTCAACTCCAAAGCTTTTCGTACACTCTCAGTGGGTGGTCTGCTCTGTCTCTCATCCCGTTGGCCATAGCTAGAGCACATTAGCATAGAGTCACTAACATGCACCAGGAGAAACGAGAGGAAAGCTCATGTGATACAGTGTTCCCCTAAAAAGATCATCTACAACTGGAAAGAAAAACATGGTTCTCATAAAATGAACATCTAAAGGGAGCATTGGTCAATACCCAATTGCATTCAAGGCCCAAAAAGTTAATGAAACATGTTCTATTACCTGGGGGGTTTCTATGGGTGGCGATATAAACCACGGGGATGATTTAAGAAAATAATTAAGGAATTTTGGTACGATACCTGTTGTCTTCAACCGCCACTTCTCAATTTATGTTGCCTCTTCACTGCTCAGTCAAGATGTTATTGGGTCATACTTGTATTTAATTATAAATTATGGAATTGAGGTTTCACAAGCGCAATTGTTATTAGCCCAAGCGTATGTGGCTTATTACCCAATGAGGAATAGAATAATTAAGTGTAAAAAAAGTAAGAAAATAAAAATTGTCAAAGTTTAGAAGGTAAAGTGAGTCAATTGGTTTCTTATATTAAGGGCCACAACACATAATGCTGCGTGTTTTCAAATTATGGCTCGTGTGAATCTTGCTTCGTAGCTCTGGAGCCAAGATGTTGATGGATCATGCTTGTCTTTAATTATAAATTGTGGAATCAAGGCTTCACAAGCGTGATTGTTATTGGTCCGAGCTTCTGTAGCTAGTTACTCAATGAGGAATAGAACAATTAAGTGCAAAAAAGGGGGGGAAAAGACCATCAAAGTTTAGAAGGTGAAGCAAGGTAATTGGTTTCTCATGTTGAGGGTCACAGCATACAATGACTGTTTTAAAATTGTGGTTCGCGGGAATCTCGTATGTCACCAAAAAATGTACCTTCAGATGGCCATCATATTGATGAGACCCTTAAGTTAAATGTTTGGTAAGGTAATTAAACAAGTAAAAATTTTAAAAAATAAAGCATGGTGTACAACGTCGTTACCATAGC
>NCQV01026692.1:0-15851 GCA_002740545.1 Lophocereus schottii | reverse complement strand
TTAATTTATTTTTCTTATATATTTTGTAAGCCTATTGGCCATTTACCACAACAGCTAATCCCTCTCCAATTGGGTATTTAGAGAGGCCATTACCTGCACTAAAATTCAAACTTATTGAATGATATGAGAGCTGAAGCTTGGTACTTTTCTTAAAATCTCAAATTCTTTATCTCTCTAAGGAAGATGGTGATTTGAATTTATCCTTTTAATCTAATCCATGGTGCTAAGGCTCTAGTGGTTAGAGGATGGATTGATTTATCTCTTGGTTACGTACTTCAAGTATTGATTCATCTCCATTAGAGGTTTTCTTCTATTTGGGAATTTTGTATCTTTCTGGGTTCACCTTCGGAAAGATTGGTCTTCAACATCCATTAGGCTCATCTACATGGATTTCACACCTTTATTTGGTCAAATGGAATTTACCATGCATCATTTGGTATCAGAGCAAGTCGTTCTGCATCAATTGGTTTCTGAGCTGATAGGTCCTTTCTTTGGTTGATTTCTCCATCTTCATCAAACTTTCTTACTCCATAAAGATTGCTAAAATAGTCCCCATACAATCCGCAACACAAACACCGGTCTCAACTTTACAATAAAAGCAAAAGACAATCAAAAACACAAAACCAAAAATTTTTGCACAGTCAGTCCGCAACCCTTGGCACGGCCATGCAAAAATCCTGCACTTTGGAAATTTAACGTAGAACTTTGGCACACCCACGCTGTGCTAAAGAGCATGATCATGCCACCCCTTTATCATTATTTCTTGTCCAAGCCGGCTAGCACATCCGTCTCCTTGTTTCTGTCTTTCTCTCTCTTTTCACCTTACAAACTACTACCAACCATGGTTAATGAGAAAGATGCTTCTCAATGTGCCCATGAGATACATAGGGCCATGGTTAAGCTTTAAGTTCAAATAAGAAAGCATTGCAAGCAAATTGCTCAAAAGAAGAAGGTGATGAAAGTACCTCCTTACTTTGATGGTATTAGTTTGGATCGTACTATCTATTTGAGATGGATTCAAACACTTGAAGATTAATTTAAGGCTAAAGAATGTTCCCATAAAGAGTGTTTGTTGATAGCTACTTAAAAAAAGTTATGCCTACTATTGGTTTAAATGCATCAAGAGGGAGAGAGCTCTCCAAGGTTAGCCCAAAATCAAGACTTGGGGTAAGGTTAAGTCACACAAGAATGTAAGATTCAACCCATATGAACTCATTAAAGAAGAACTCTTGGAAGAAAATCAATCATTCTTTAAGAGAGGATATTGGTTCAAGATGAACATGAGCCTAGTTTGGGTTTTGATGAAGCAAGAGAAAGCTTGACCGTTGATGAGAGCTCTATTAAAGCTCCCATTCAAATGGATTCTACACTAGTTTCTTCTTTCTAAGAAACTATGATGGCTCCAGTTGAAGTTCAAGAAGCAGAAGACGAGCCTACCGGGGTTTAAAAAGAGGCCAATGAAGAAAATGAGATCCTTTTGGATCTTGAACAGAAAGAAGTTGAATCAAAACCTAACTTGGAGGTTATAATACCTTGTGTCCGTCAATCCCACTCTTATCCTCTCCATTTTTCTAATTTGAGAATTGAGGTAAGCATCAAGAAGGAAGATCTACTTTCATTTCAAATGTGCAAATAGAGGAATAAGGCTATATTTGATATGTTTTCCATGGATGCTTGGTAACAATTTGTTAGGAGACCATTGAAATTTGGCCCCAAGATTGTTTTTCATATGAGATCCAACTTCTGAGATCAAACTCTTACTCTTAATCATCCAAATACTCCTAAACCTCAAACCCCACTGAAATTAAAGCTTCACAAAGAAATCATTTGGTATTCCAAAGCAAATGTGAAACTCTCACCCTTATTGGCATAAATATCTTTCGACTTCTTTCCCTCAAAAGTGAGTCTCCACAAGTGAAGCTTGTGAATGATAAGAGAATCCCTTTTAAGATGAGTTGCAATGAGCATATTTATTTTTAATAGACTCATAAATGTTACAAAGATCTTTCACCCCATTGGAGTATCTCCTAAATCCTTCAATAATTCATAAACAATCAAGAAGGGCGATATTCTTAGCACATTTAGTTTTCTCAAACTCAATGGGTGCAACGAGTTATCAAGAGTAGTAGTATTCTTGGATTATAAACACAAGGATTTGAGGGCAAATCCACTTCAAGGGGGTGAGTTGACGCAGAGCAAACCACAAGTTCAGAATTCCTTAAAGCTAAAACCATGGTGCAAATGAGAGCAACGATGACCTTTGGAAGTAGGACTCAAAGTCTTGAAACTCCAAGATTATTACTGATTTAGGGCCTTTAACATCATAATAATATAGGAAAAGGATGGTTGGGAAAATTAGTAGCCCTAAATAAGAAGATTAGCTACTCTATTCCTCCTAAAACCACCTCATTAGCTCATTTTCGGTTTCTAGGCACAACACTTCACCTCACTTCTAACTCAATTTTAACCAAGCAAATGGGCTCCAATTTCTTGTAAATTATACATGGGTGAAAAACTCCTGAAGTCTATTTTCCAGAAAGCTATGAATCACATATATGCCCTAAGTGTTGAGAAAGTTATGGAAAGTTACCAAGGCTAGAAAATGCACGATTTGATTATAGGTTTAATTAAGTAGGAGAAAGTTGTGATATTGGAGATTAATTATCATAGAGTGATTCTACGCTAACCAAGGACGACATCCCTACTGGCAACACCTCCATTGGTGGACCACAGCCTTCTCAAAGCTCTGTACAAGATGGAGGCAAATTAGCATCTTGATTTATTTTTTTAGGATATTTTATAAGCCTTTTATTGGCCCTTTTGCCCAACTAATGTCATAACTCATCCCTCTCCAATTAGATAACTATAGACCCAATTACCTCCATGAAAATTCAGACTTGTTAAATGATATGAGAGCTTAAAGCTGAGTTCTTTTCTCAAAATCTTAAATTTTTTTATCTCTTTAATCTAATCCATAGTGCTAAAGCTTTAGAGGGTTAGAGTGTGGGTTGATTAATCTAATGGTTACCTATTTCAAGTATTGATTCATCTATGTCAGAGGCTGTTTTCTATTTAGGGATTCTCTCTCACGTGATTTATCTTCGGAAAGATTAGTCTTCAACATCCATTGGGCTCAGTTACATGGATTCATACCTTTATTTGGTCAAATAGAGTTCACCATTCATAATTTGGTGTCAAAGAAAGCAATTGCGTATTATATATATGTGTATATATATATATATATATATATATATATATATACACACACGCACACATGCGCGCACACACATATATATATATATATATGTATATATAGGGGGTGTGTGTGTATATATACACATACACACATAGTGTCTATTGATTTTTGTAATAGAATCATTCACTTGTTGTGGAAGAATGAAAATAGAAGCCTAATAGTTGAACATACCAAATAAAACTTAGCTAATGAGTACTATTCCTTCTTTAAAGGAGATATTCCATGAAACCTAGCTTTTCACCCTTGTAAGGATTTTATCAACCAAGGCCCCACACTTAATTTTTCTCAGTCTATTTGTTGTAATAGGGGCCCCTATGTATCTGAAAGGCATGCTTTCCTCTATATACCTTGTGATTTATATGCATTAGTGCTGAGGTTGTGGACAACAACCTCCAAAAACAATTTGTGATTTGTTCAGGTTTGCTTGTAAACTTGAGCATCTATAAATGTACGCAGTGCATGCATTAGATATTGGAGAGACTAGGGATTTGTCTTTGTAGAACATGATAGGATCATCTACAAAGGTTAAATGTGTAATCTTACGTGATATATGGTTATGAGGGAATTAGAAACCATCTCTATTTCTTGCTATCTTCAACAACCTTGATAATAACTCTATGGAGATAATAAATAGGAGAGGGGAGGGTGAATCCCCTTGCTTTAAACCTCTCCCTCCTCAAAAGACCCAAACTTCTGCCCATTGAGTTGAATAATATTAGATACAGATGCAATTCAAGCCATTATCTACTTCATAAAAATCTAAAGGAACTTAAGCTCAAGCAACATGTCATGTATGAAGTCCCAATACGCTTAATCAAAAGCTTTGCAAAGGTTAATTCTCATAATACGCCTAGGTGAGATGTGCCTTCTACTATGAGCTCTTGCTAGATCTTGACAGATCAAGATATTATACAGAAGCAATATATCTTTTGCAAAGGCTACTTTACTTAAATTTATCAGATGAGCAAGATTTCTTTAATTCTTATGATTAAGATTTTGGCCTCTTTGCATTGGCGCAATTGTAGATTGATCCATAGCGGCTTTTTATGCTGAAGTTTAGAAGCCCTAATGAATGGGTCTGGTGGGTGTGGGAATTGGGGGAATGAAATAAAAGCAAGAAGTATAGAGATGAAACTTCAATGATAAAAAAGAATCATGCTTTTTAAATTTTTTTCTTCTTTAGCGAATTAAATTGCACCCTAGTGTGCCCTACATATTCATTGAAAGTTTCATTTAAAAACGGGTTGTTATGCTTAGTATCCGGGGAGTAGATTCCTTGTTAAGGAGACATAACTGTCATAATATACGTTCATCTACTCGAACAAGATGCCCCCACTCTTATAAGAGTGGGTACATTTTTCCTATACTTATTTTGTGTGGAGACAACACTAGACTTTTAACTCCTTATTTTAATTGCAACACTTATGTACCAGTAAGTAAGTACAAAAGCATGACCTTTTCCTTGTAGTGTGAAGTTGAACTATTCTGACATGGATAGATCTATATTTTCAATCTTTGTTATGCTTAGGGATATTATACCTAATTGATGAGATTTACTTCTCCCACATCATAATCATAGTCTTTGATCACTATATCTCATTCCACTATTTCACATAGATATTTACTCTCGAGCTGGAATAAGCACTTTTCGTATACTAGATCATGCAAAATAATTGGGATTAGCTATATTTTAGTGTTCATTTCATTTTCCAAGACTAGTAGAATTACATTCCATCATACAATTTTTCATATTCATCGTCCTTATAGTCATCATCTGAAACTATTTCAACTATTCCCTTTGTATTTTGCAATGCAAGATATAAACCCTCATCTTCACCATGGTCGACATAATCCAAACTTCCCAATGTTTTAATAAGTTTTATAGGTTTTTGCGAGTCTTACATTCATTAGCATAATGTCATACTTCTCCACTGCCAAGTATTTACAATTGGTTTTTTCCTATAAGACAATAAACTACTTTTCTAAACACTCTTATCTCGCTAGGGCTTGTTGATCGTAATATTTGCTTTTATAGTTTTGCCTCTTTGCTTCCCAAAACTCTCTCTCTTAAAAGGCCTTCTTTTTTTTTCCAAAGTCACTACCACATTGATGAGAAGCATCAAAACACGGTAGGAATTGCTTCTTCATTTGCTTCTATTTCTTGATGTCTAGAAATTGGTCATCAACTGATTTTCTTAATTGGAAATACGAGTTCCTAAGGTTTCAGTGACATTAGCTTTTCCAAGTTATGGTATGTGTTTTGCATTTGTTATAAGATTTATCGGATATGATAATTTATCACAAAACGTACAAAGATTTGTTTCATGGTAACCAATTTTTTAATAAGACTAGCTCATCAATATTATTTTCTAGATGCATCACGTCCTGAAGTTCTATATTATTAATATTTATTTCTTATTCTCTGGCTCTTTTGTCGAAATCAAATTTGGCTCGGATGAACTTAGCCTCTATTCTTTGCATAGTTTTAAAGCATAGTAGCTAGGGATTCCATTGTTCTTACTATATCTTTACCTTTCTTGTCTAATGAATCATACCAATCAACTATTGTGGCTGAAGAATAAGTTCCATGCAATCCAAGAAATTTCAAGCAGTCTAAATAATGTTAAAATTTAGTACACTGTCCAATCCTTTTCTTCTAATGATTAAATTTTTCTTCTTTATTACGGGCTACATCAATATTTAAAATGTATCCTATTTAGCTAATAGGGGTTAAGCTAATTTTCTCAAACAAAATTGTTTTCTTAGGGATGAACCCAAAGGAAATGTCATTTGATCAATTAGCCGAGCCGTACCCTGGTCTCATAAAATGAGTGTTTTTCCTTTATGACTCATCTAACTACTTAGATTTTGGAACTATATTATTAACCATATTGGAGTCTAATTCATTAATATTGAGTTCTTCTCCAAGTTTATGGATTTCACTATTGAAAATCAACTTGTTAAACTTCTTATGTAGTTTTCTTTTGACTTCTTCTAGAGGTGTAGCCTCTTGGTGTTCTAATTTGGTTAGCTTCATTTGTTGATATATTTCTTCTTATAATTATGTTGTTTATCTTATCATTATCACCACTTAATTTTCCTTACTTATCAATAATGGCCCCATTATCTTATTTAATTCTTTTGGATTTTCTCATCCAATTCATATTGATTATATTCCATCTTCCTAGCTTCCCTCCTTATTTTTCTAGATTTTCTTCTTTAGTGAGTTGTTCTACTTCTCTTTCGATTTTTGTCCCTTGTAGCTAAAATGCGTTTTTAGTTTTTGGGCTTTGAAAAGGAAATTTATGGTTAAAGCAATACTTATACCTAAATCAAACTTCCCACTATGTATAAATTCGCCATTTAGAGAAAGATGAATGGTTGTGAGTTGTGTTCTATCCCTATCACTTCAGCCTTAGTCGTATTTAATTCAATCTAAAACCTATGTGACTGATACCTAATTAGGGTGGTGATGAAGTAGCTCATTTGGAAGTGTGCACTAAATGTGAATAATTTGAGGTAGGGCAACCGGGTGAAGATTTTAGCATTGTCTTTAATGATCATATATATTTTTTTTTGATCTTGCTTACATGGCTTTAATACTAGTTTAAACAAGATTTTAATCACTAGAAAAACAAATTACAGAATATATAAAGGCAGGGGCTGAGTTGTAGGTATTTTGTATGCTTTTAGACAATGGGGTAAAATATGTAAATAACAGAAATTTAGTGTACTCAGTGTAATTAATAATTAATTTTGGATAAATTTCATCCCACAAATTATTAGTCAAAAGTTAGGTGGAGTGAAAATTATTTGTTAGAAATTGCTCTTTTAGAGAATTATTTATCTTAACCTTTAAGCCCAAAAGAAAATTTGCTCCATCTTTGACCTTTATGCAAACCTTTTCGTATCATTGATTTGTTTTAAAAAACCTTTTATATTGAGAACTATTTCTGTGAAGGGTAGGACTTTTAGAAAGTCCATAATGATATTACTTATGCACCATTGAGTTGCATAGGTATCGTTATGAGACTGTCACTATATGTAGCAAGCAATATTTGTTCATTATATGTTCTGAAGACACATTTATTTGTCTACACATGGCCAGCTACAACAACACTGGAATTAGACAGGAAGAAAATAGAACGAGAGTTATATTGCACTTACCTAAGAGCCTAAATTAAAAGTATACTAATTCAATGATTATAAGAAACATAAAAGTAAAATGATGATGACAAATTTTTAGCCTTTGGACCAAGAGGGTGCTTATTTGTTCATTATATGGTTAAATTAAAAGCAAATTTTCACTTATTTAATAAACTATGGAGATGCAGAGTTTGATTTACCCTACCCTTGGGAGCAACATTATATAAGCATTGTATTAGAGTCTTTGCATTTCAACTGAAATTGAATGAAATCCCCTTTGGTAAGAAGACTGCGACACTCTTAGCCATGGATGAAATATGTTTAGAATGCATGGCATTCCTGTTTTACTCTATTATTCATGGTATTGATTCAGGCGATTTGGTTTTGTGACAGAACTTAGCTAAATAGAGAATTTCACACAAATAATGAAGACAGCTAGATTTGATGGATGATAATGATTGTTATTGGAGTTTGAAACAAAAATCTAGACTACTGATGAGTGATAATTATCGCTTTTGATAAACAAAAAGATGTGTAGCACATCCTTACTTTCCTATCACACATATTGGGATTTTCATCTCCCATCTCCGCTATACACAAAAATGCTGAATGACAACAACATCAACCTTGAAATGATGTATTTGATGAAGACAATGGACAATTTGAGGTATGGTATTTTCTATTAGTAGTTGACATACTTTTTTTACTAGATAACTATATCAAGGTCTAGTGGTTTTATTAGAATTCAACTCAATTTATTCGTGGTCACATTATGTGAAACCCCAGAAAAAATTATTTTATTTATCTAGGATTATATACTTTTCTTTTATTTATAATATGTTTTTAAGGAATTTGACCGACTTAGAATGTTTGAACTTGTAAGCGTTTAATTTCTAAAACATTTAGCGGTATAGTCTGGAGGTTAGTCGAGCGGTCCAAGCAAGAGGGACATTAATCTCTCGATTCTCTATTCTCGAAAAAAATAAAATACAGTAATAATACAAAAGAAGAGCAGGAGGAGGAAAACCCTAGTATTTAAACCTTTTTCCCCCTCTCTTCCTCTCTCATCCTCTTCTTCACGGCAACCCCCCGACTCGCCCCCCCATCAGTGCGCCGCCCGGCCTGCCACCGCCACCGGCCACCATCCTCCCACTCTCTTACTCTTTCTTGGTAAGCCATGAAGCTTCATGCAAGCCCTAGACAAGCATGGTAGCTTTCTAATTGAAATTCTTCATAAAACCTCTATATTTTGGCATCGAATCTGAATTTTTTTTTCATACTATTCTATAAACTTTAGAGTGGAGCACTTTGTTGGAGGGATAATACAACCTAAAGTCCCCTCTTTCTCTTTGTGATCCATTTTGACGTAAAAGACCCATCCTTTTAAATGGCTTGGATTGTTTTGATGATTAGGAATAGTAGGTTTTGGGTGATGACACTGTATCCACGTTGGGAAATGCTTCAATTCAGGATTGAATGAAATCAAGTTTAAAAATTATGGTATAGCCAACGTTCATTACATCCAAAATGTAGTCTGATTTCACAAATTTTCTGGTAACTATTGGAGTCTCCAAAAATTATGAGAAAGTTAGAGATGGTAGATCACTTGTCCTCGGATTGGGAAATTTTGAATGTTGTCAATCGGAGCTAAAACCACTGAGTTATGGCCATTGTAATGCAACTGCACAACTCTGGCTGTCCCTGGGGTAGTTTACAGTTTTGCTTAATTTCGAGTCATTAAGACCAAAAATCTATTAATGCCCATAAAAGCAATGTTGTAGTTTGAGAATTTTCCTTTTCATAATGGGCTAGATGTTAAAAATCCAACATCAGGAGCGAAAGTTATGGGCACTAGAAGTCGGGCTTGAAATCTGGTTGTAATATGGAATTGCACAGTAGAGACAAATGTGTAGAAAATAAATTAAAAGTACGTTAAAAATATAATTGAGGGCGTAAATCGATAGTTAGGTATAAAAGGAGGCCTAGAGAACCTATTGAGGTATATTTTGATGTACAGGAAGTCAGATTAAGGAATTAATGCTAACACAAACTATTTTGGGAAATTATAGAGGCCCGAATTAGCATTCTGAGCTCAAGCTTAGGCAAAACGTTCTAATAAGTAACGATCATGCCCTAACTCCCCCAAATATCCCTTGAAAATGTGTTTTGTGAGTGTACCATGAAAATGTATTTGGTTTGATGTTTGGGGGATTTTCCTGGATTAATGGGTAACGGAACTCCTGGGTTTTTATTGGCGTTGTTGTAAAGGATTGAATTTGCATCTTTGATGTTTTATTGTGAAAGTACTTGTGACATGCTTTTGGACCATGATGAGCTAGGATGGATTCTGTCCTAATTAAATACTGAATATACATGTAAGGGTAACAACTAAGGAAATGGTTAGGCGAGACTAGGAAGTTTTACTGCTGCTCATCTGAAGGCTATTAGCCTTCCCCAGGTAAAGTGCATGGATCGTTAGCGGCCACGTGCCACCTTGTGGGTGGACGTGGGCCAGGTTAGCGGTAACCGTCCAAATTGTCGATAGACCATGATATGGCTAAGTTGTTGCATTGAAACCAACTGTAGGGCATGTGACTTACTAAGGTCGCTCACCCCTTTTATCCTTAACCTAAATAGGTGTGACCGAGATGGGTGTACGACTTGTGCTGAGACTAGTAGGGTGTCCTTCATGTCATAGCGGTACTACTTGTGTCTTCCCCATCCCTAAAATGGTTTGAAATGAATTTATGTACATGTTTTGACGGTTGGGGGTGGTTGTTACTAAGTTTATCTCGTTATTTTAAAATGTTTTGTTTTCAGGTGAAGTTCATTAGCATGGGGAAGGGGCTTCGGTTTAAAGTAAGGATGCGATACCTAAAAATCCTAGTCATGATGAGTAAGACTTAGATTGGTTATGTTTTAAGATAAATGTTATTTGAATATGGACAATTTGATGTTTTATAAATGAGATTTGAGATTGTGTTTGGATTTGATATTAAGTTACTCATTAGAGATTTTATGCGATACTTAGCTTTGTATTCCTTAACAAGGAATATGGTGGTAACAACCCTTAGGCTTTTCCGCTGCCATATAGGTTAATATTAGTAAATAAAAGGACTTAAAAATTTTGGGGTGCTACACATTATGTTTGGAATAATGAGATTCTTATTGGGGTTTAATTTGGGTCAAATCAGTTTTAGTTAAGTTTGTAATTGAATCAATGAGTTTGATCCAATAAATACTGTTACAAAGAAAGCCAACTTCAACAACAATAACAATGACAACTCCTAGTGTAGGTCTCACTTTCACAGGGTCTGGGAGATCCAAATGTATGTGACCGTACCTCTATATACATGACTACACAAAGGGAGATCATTTCTAATATACCCACATAAAAAGTTTAAGAAAGTATTTTAAAGTTAAAAATTGATTGTTAAATAAAGTTAAAAAACATAAGACCTAATTTTTTAAATAACATAAATTAAAATGAATAACAGATGAGGGATAAGAGTTGCGTGTACCTTTAGCATCAAGTGGCAACCTACTACTAATATGCCTAAGTGCAGTCCACACTCAAGCAATCAAGGTGGAGGAGTGGTAATGCAAATGCTATAAGGGTCCTACTTAAGTTATCTGAGGCATATAAATAACAACCCTATTAATAAGTGGTTAATGTGTACATCATTTTAAGGCTATTTTGTGTCAATTTTTAGGAGAATTATGTGCTTATTTATTATTTACACTCCTATTCTCGATTTACAGGATTTTAAGTCTTTTTACCCAATATCTAACCATAAATAGATGCATTTTGATCTCCCCCATAGACACCCATGAGTTGCTACGCCCGTAGGGCAAGAATAGAGTAGAAATTCGGTTCCAGCCTAGACCATGATCGGACCGTGGTGAGCCTATAATTGTTGCCTCTTCGCCTTCCTTCAGTTATGTGGCTGAGATCAAGCAAGCTCTCCTATAAATAGCCTCGTTTTGCAGCAATAGAAGGCATCCTCTTGAGCATTCCATGCAGTATAAAAGCTTAGATTGGAGTTTAGTTTAGTTTTCTTTCTTTCTCAAATTTTGTGGTTTCCAAGTTTGATTTTCAGTTTTGATGAGAAATCTTGAGTGTATGTGTTTGGTTTTTAAGGTGGTTTGAAGCCTTTAGTTGCAGGCCGTCTCAGTTAAGCCTTTCTCTCATATTTCGCCGAATTGTTGTTAGTTTATTTTTTAATCATGTCTGAGTAGTTTTCTTTTTGTTTAAGGATTTAGTAGATTTTTTTATGAGTGTTGTTGGATCAAGTTTTAAGTTAAAGAATTGTGCTTATTTTCATGATTGGTTTGATCTCGTTTTATCAAGTGTTTGATCTGTTGTGAGTGGATTTTTGGCTAAAGTTCGCTTGCTTACTTGAAACAAATGAATGAAAAGCTGAAAAGTGATATTTGGATGTTGGACGGCTTGATTAGACCCAGCATTGAGTCACCTCGAAAGAGAGATTTGTATGTTAGGAGGACTAGTGAGTAATCTAATATATTAAACTTGAATTAGGACAAATTACTTTGAAAGAATGACTTTTGCTTGGTTTAGACAAATTTGATTGATTTCGAATGAATAAATCAAATTGTTGGATAGATTACACTTCCTCGAGATTAACTAATTAGAGAAAAGCACACTGATTAGACAGAAGCACATCTTATTCATTTTGATCCAATACTCTTTCATAACTACGAATTCCTAGACATATTTTCTCTTTGATTGATTTAGAATAGTGAATTAGAAGTTGTTCAAATCAATCCCTTTGAATTAGAATTTTACTTAGCACATTCTGACAGACAAGACTCAATAAGTTGCATTAGTCCCTAAGGAATGGTCTCTTTATCTATACTACGGCTACTCATACGCTTGCGATGTTAGTAGTTAGTATTCAATCAAGTTTTCGGCACCGTTACCGGAGACTAAATTGTTAACTATTGAGATTGTCTTGCGAAAGTGACTAAGTATTTTATTGTCTTTTATTACTATTTTGTTTTCTTGTTTAATTGTGCTGGTAGTGTCGGTGAAATTGTTTGTAGGAATTTTTCCTAGTTTATGCTAAGTGCGATCTTGTATGAACTTGATCCTGAGAATGTGAGGACTTTCTGCTTGCACAGGAAAAAGCAAAGGATTAAAAAGCAAAGGTGTGAGGCAAGAAGGAATTCAAACATGGCAGGAGGAGAAGGTGACTAAAGGAGGACTCTTCGAGATTTTGTTACTCCTGGAGTCCAAGGGATAGCCTCAAGTATTGCTCGCCCTACTGTAGATGCCAATAATTTCCAACTCAAACCGGCACTCATTTCGATGGTGTAGCAATCCTAGTTCGGCTGAACTCCTTTGGAAGATCCGAATCTACATCTATCAATCTTTTTAGAGGTGTGCGACACATTGAAGCTCAATAGAGTCTCCAATGATGCGGTTCGCCTATGTTTATTTCCTTTTTCATTGAGGGATAAGGCAAGGGCTTGGTTACACTTCTTGTCATCTGGATGCATTACCACCTAGGATGAGTTGATAAGAGCCTTCCTTGCCAAGTTTTTCCTTCCAAACAAAACAACAGGCCTAAGGGATCAAATCACCAACTTAATGCAAAAAGATGATGAGACACTCTATGAATCCTAGGAGCATTTTAAAGATGGCACTAAACAACTTTTAATGGTCCACTGAACGGGTCAACCAAAAGGGGTTGGAAGTACGCTTGAAGTTGATGCACTTACTTTACTTTATGCTACAGTAGATGCCATGACTCAAAGACTGGACCGAATGAATGTTAATGTTGTGAATTCTAGTGCCTCTTCCCCTTGCGAAATTTGTGGTTCTGTTGAGCATGTGACTTTGAACTGTCAAGTTGGGAGTCCTTTTTTCCAAGACCCTAATCAAGTTAATTATGTTCAAAATTTCAACCCAAGACTGACCAATGACCCTTACTCCAATACATATAATTCTGGTTGGAAGAATCATCCCAAATTTTCTTATAGGTCTAATGCAAACCCATCAAATGTTCCCCCTATGAATGCTAGACTAACTCCTGGTTTTCTAAGAACCCCATTCCCTTCTCAGATGCCCCAAAAGTCTAATTTAGAAGCAATGATAGAAAGCATGCTTGTGACACAATAGAGACAGGATGAGTATATTAACCAATTAGCCTCAAAGGTTGATGTGCTTACAACTTATAATAGAATATTAGAAGCCCAAATTGCTCTAAAGCCTACTTTCTCATCTAAGGCCCCAGATAGACTTCCTAGCAAGCCCGAACCCAACCCTCGTTAGCACTGAACTGTGTTACACAAAGGAAGAAGAAGACGACTTAACTGACCCTAAGGATATACTAATAGAAGAGGCTAGGGAAATAATCATGGTTGGAAATAAGGAGAGAAATAATGATGGCAAGACTGCTACATTTAAAGAGAATGACACTGTTGATATCCCCACCATTTTTCCCCCTAGGCACCTTGACCCAGGTAGTTTTTCTATTCCATGCATTGTAGGAATGTGGAAATTGAGAGAGGTCTATGCGATCTATGTGATGCAACCTATAGGCAAATTGGATAATGTGCTAGTCAATATAGGAGGCATTTGGATGTTAGAAGACTTTATAATAGTTGATATTCTTGAAACCGACGATGCTCAAATTTTCCTAGGACCACCCATTTTGGCGATAGCTGGTTACCACATTGATTTGAGAGAGGGTTGTGTATCTTTTGAGGTAGAAGGGCACTTTGCTGTATCTAGTCATAGAAAGGAGGACATGGTTTCTCCTCATTCTTCTATATTGGATGCATTACCCCTTTCCTCTGAAATTGATATAGAGGATGTCTTGAATTTTAAAGATCCTCCTGATTATGATCGGATTTCTTATGAGGATCCAAACTAAGGGTGTGTTAAGGTGGAGTTTGCTGCTCCTATGCCACCTAATAGGCCCAAGGTTGAGGCCCCTGTTCCTAATAAGTCTTCCATGGGTGATTATTGTAGGTTTGCATAAACTGTTCTCTCTATGCCCCCTACAGAAGGTTTTGATGCATATTTTGATTTTGGGGTCGCACAAGTTAATGGTAGCCTGTCTGCTGGGAAGCAAGAGTGATTTGTTTGGTATGCAAATTATGCATTATGGCATCAAATTATGAAGATGAAGGACCTGCAGCTAGAACTTCTTAGATGGTTCCTTCCGCTGAAGAAATTTAATTTTGTAGTCCGGGACAAAGCCAATGTTTATACATTATCTGATCCAGACCAAGCATAGAACAAGGGTTAAGTTCTTAAGCTTAAAATAGCGCTTCTTGGGAGGCAATCCAAGTTATTTTTCCTTTCCCTTTTTCTTTCCTTGAGCTTTTATTTTTACTATCTTTGTAATTTGTGATTTGAAAAAAAAGGAAGAAAAAGGAGAGAAACTAAAAACAAAAAAAATATGAATAAAATGTTGGCACCATGGCCAGTACCCTTAGAAATACGGCCATGGAGTGCCAACCCAGAAAAATTAAAAAAAACGAGGACCAGTAGACACCATGTTTGGCCTGTGGTGAAGGCCACGGACCGTGGTGTGCTGCTATGACTCGCGGTCTAGGTTTTTGACTGTGTTACCCTTTCCTCTCCCTCACTTCTACTTCAGCCTCTCGACATACTCTCTCTAAACTCTCCATATCTCACGCCTTCCATCTTCCTTATTTCTTCACCATTTTCAATCGTCTTTATGCGAAATCATCCCCTTTCACTCAATCTTTCATCTTTCTACATAAATCCCCTCTCTTTCTTCTTCTTTTTCTTCAAACTCATCTCATCCACCATACCCATCCTTTTCTCTCTCCTATTCTTCATATTTTTGCTTAATTTCATCAATTTTCTAGGTTGTAGTTCTTATTTTTGAATCTGGTTTTTTTTTTGTTAGAGTTTGCAACCATGGCACCAAACAAGAGACAAAGAAGTACCAAGGAGGTTGGTTCATCAAATCAAGCACCACCTCAACCTCAAAGGGCATCCCGAATCGTGCATTTTAGAGGAAACATTGCTCGCCCTCTTGGTTTAACGCATTCCGATCATGTTGTTAGGTACAATTGTTTGAATGAACATATGGTTATAAGCAACTAGTTATTATGATGAGAATTTGTTAGGTTGGGAATGTTGGATGATATTTGATGGTATTTGCAAGAGGTGGTATGGGAAACTTTTTAGAACTCAAAGAGCATACATATAGGGACTTGACCCTAGAATTCCATAGTACACTCTATGTCGAGGTTACCAGAGGACCTCAATGCCAAGCCGGATATATATCATTTTATTTGTGGCAACAATTATATGAACTGAATTTAAGTGCCTTCAATAGTATTTTCAGTTTTCCACCTAGCATGGATTTGTCGCACCATAAATTCCTATGAGAATTTGTTGAATACGTGAGTATACTGCCACAAGAGGGGGGGTGAATTGTGGTGT
>NCQV01026623.1:0-16203 GCA_002740545.1 Lophocereus schottii | reverse complement strand
ATACATACAATGTTGCTCTCTAATTCCAAAAATAATCCTCTCAAGTGTGAAGGGCTATTTTATACTTAGCATATGCTCACCAAAATGTTTAGTAACCCTCACAAATATATATAGTAATATTCACTAATGAAAAATGTTGCGCTCATGAATATGTACACAATGCTCACCAATAATACATATGATATTATGCAGTTTAGTGAACGTTCAACATACAATTAATGATTGAATAGTTCATTACCCAAATATTTCATTTATTCAATGATAAGATTATTGTTCTCTTTTGGTAAATATTTGAATCTCATTTGGTGAATATACACTATAAAAAAAAGTCCAAATAAAGATGGAATTAGCGACAGAAAAAGACTAAACAGTGACAGAATTTTGATTTAAGCGACGGAATTGATGACAGACAACGGTCGTTGGATTTTCGCTCATCGTTGAGTACATGGCGACGGAATTTCATAATTCCGTTGCCATTACGACGGAGTCAGCGGCGGCATGTGCGACAAACCTTGTTTTGGCGGGGAAAAATTGGCGGGGAAGTCAGTGACAGAATGCAATTTCCGTCACCACTAGCAAGGGAGTTAGAAAGGGATATTCAATTGCTGACTTCTGCTCTACAAAAAAAAAAGAAATTCTCCTATTCTGTCGTCAGTTCGTCACTAAGTTTCTAATTTTTTTTAAATAACAACGCTTGTTTTTTATCGTATCCCTTAGTGCATACATTTCGTATTCACTTCATCAACATCGAATGGTTTTGAGTATGACTTTATTCAAAGTGTTCTCAATAATTCCAAGTCACACAAAGGTGGAATATCACATCCAAAGCAACACTTCAAACCAAGGGTTTTCAATTCATAAAGCACAAGTCCCCAGCAAAGTGTATACATATCACAAACTACAAATCCAAACAAACCAAAAGTTGCTAATAATTAAAAGTAAAGTTATGTTTGCAGACGACAGAGAAGCAAGTGCCAAGGGGAGAGGAATGAAATAAGCACCAAGGGAAGAGGAAGCAAGCAGCAAGAGGTGTACTCCATTAAGAACCAAGCAGGAGAGCCACCAACTAGGGAAAAACTGCAACCAACTTAATCACCAAGGTGAGGATCATTATCTTCCTCTTTCTCTTCCTCATCCTCATCCTCATCCTCATTATGTTGTGAATGATGAGTAAAGGATAGTTGAGATCCCAAGCGAGAAGCTTATTGTGTTTGGAAGAAAGCTTGCAGGCGCTGATCGATGCTCATCATTTGTTGGCTCAATTGTTGGTTGTTTTGGGTGAGCAATTTGTTGGATTCCTCTCGTTTGTGAGTGCGGCTGAATAATTTAACAATTGTGGACTTCGTCCCAAATTGTTCCCTCTATGTACATGCCACACAGAATTATGTCAAACATAAGCCAAACCACAGTATTAAAGTTGAAGAAATACATAGCAAATTCATTTACCAGACGCCTCTTACGCTCATGCATAGGGATCGAGCTACAGGTGTGGAGAGATGAGCTACCACTTTCTGGAATACCCAGTTGGTTCTTCTGGGTTGTTTCATGCAGTTTCTTATAACCTTCATTCGCCCAGGATTGTTGGAGTCTCTCCCATTGAGCATCACCGAGCAAAACAAGCTTCTTGTTGTCCTTCCTTGCTATGCTAAGGAAGTCTCTCAAGCATGCATTGCCTCGGTTTTTAAACTTTTTTCTTATACGGTCCTCATGGACCGGATCCCAAGTAAACCACTTCTGCAATTATGAAAACAACACACACATCAAATAATGCAATAGTAATTTATCACGTTCACACAAACTGTTAATATGTAGGCACTTTAGTTACCTTGAACTCTCCAAACCATAAATCTCGTACTGGTGGGCACTTTACCCTAGGTAGGCCAAGCTCCGTTATATTTGCTATGAGCGAAATCCTATTAACAGCACACTCATTGGAAAGAAACCTAATTAAATATAACACATCAAATTGATTACTTGTAATGCAAAATAGTTGAAGTTCATAACATATAACAATTAAAGACTTAGCCGTTACCATTTAGCTCAATCCAAGTCTTCGCTCGAGTACTCCCATAACTAGATTGTGCTTCACTTTCTCCAGTTACAATGTTGTCTTGGGACTAGTTTGTGTTAGGGTCAATCGATTGGGGAGTAGGCTGTACAGTGTTGACAAAAGGGGGGTTTGGAGGAATGTTGTAGGCAAATTGGCCGTATATGATACTTTGATTGGGAATGTATGAGGTTTAATGATGGAAAGCTTCAAATGGGGGAGGCATTGGTCCTGAAAGACCTGGTATGTAACTAGCCATTGTGGCTCCTGGCTGAACTGGGATATGAGTTACCTGGGGGGAAGATGGGTCAACATCCATTGCGGTTAGATCTGTGGCAGAGCTCCTACGCCCTCGTCCTCTATCTCAAGGGGAAGACTTACCTTAACAAGAACTGGAACCCATACCTGAAGTAGGTGACAACAAATGCAAGTACAAATATATAATAATTGCATACATCAATCGTTTACTCAGACATCATAATACGTAGGTAACACATATTTTTAAAATTCATTCATACAATAAAAGTAAAGTGACAACTAATAGTTTCCCATGTAAAGTACTCAAATACATAAGAATTCATAAGCACTCAATCATCTATATCGTCATCATCATTGTCATCGTCATCGTCATCATCATCATACAAATGCAAATTTTCCTCTACTTCATCTGTTTCATTACCGTCATCCCACACATCCTCTTCATCACCCTCATCATCCTGTACCTCAACTATCTCATTATTTACCTGAATGAATGAAAATCCCATTTTACCATTAACCTCTTTCAGTGGTGCGCTTTCATCCATTAATGATGTTAGGATACTATCATTCACATGTTCAATAATTGTAGTCATGTCCGTTTGTTGGTAGGCAGTAGGTGGAGTGTACTACTTATGCACTCTCGCCCTTGGTTTGGTTGGTATGACAACAAGCCAATTGGTTCTATCCCTTGAGCGATCTGCATATGTCATAAAATATACTTACGATGCGGTGTTTGGGAAGATGAATGGGTCGTACTTTCAGTACCTCCTTGTACGGTGCACTTCAATAAGTTTACTTAGTTATGAGATCATGTCCCACGATTCAATGTGGGATCAAACCATTCATAATTGAATAGCACACTTCATTTAAATGGTTCGCTTACATATTCAAGTTGGACAATATCCTTCAATATGCCATAATAATCATTTTCAATAGCGCCTTCCCCCGTATCACAAACACCAACACCATAATTATATGTTCTTTTCCCAACGCTGTGAGCTTTTGTGTGAAATTTGAATTCAGTAACTCTATATGCCGTCCACGTCGACAAATACCGATTTGGCTTCATAGCCAATTGTGTCAAGTACCAATATTTGTGGGTGTTGAATAGTTGAATATAATGCACCTAAGGTGACAGAACATGTAGTTTTAGTTAATATAATGTACCTAAATCTTATGTTAAAATTATGAAGGAATGAGTTATAATGCTTACATTCTGACTAAACCAGTCTGCAAAATGAGTTTCGATAATGGTGTCAATATCAGCGTCGCTGACAATGGAACGTGCAATTCTAACTTGTTCTTTGAAAATTCTGTCACATTTTATGAATGCCATTAATATACTTACATTCTGAATGATAAACTCAATTGGAAGTTAAGGTAGCACTCACCCTATATAAGGTTTAACTTCGTCACAATTTAACAGCATGTGAAGATGGGCAGCAATATATTCGGTATTTGTGAGATACTTTGATCTTTCTCTACCAATAGCGGTCCCTTACGGTTCAAACACAAATAGAGTTAGGAAATGATTATTATATTCATCGCCATCCTCATTTCTCCTGCATCTAGTGCGCATGGAGGGCACATTAGAGTCGAAATAATAGGAGACGAGGAATGTCCTCTCAGCTTCTAGGTATACTTCTGTGATTGAACCTTCAAGGTACGCTTGTTGCTTTATCTTTTTCTTCAATCGGCCAAAGAACCTTATAAATTCACAATTGCATGCACTTGTAAGTGATTGCACATATAAGAATTGAGATAAGGTTTTATCAAAGCCTACTTTACCTCTCAAATGGATACATCCATCGGTATTATACTGGACCACCAAGCTAAGCCTCTTCTGCCAAATGCATTGACAGATGCTCCATTACATTGAAGAAGCCAGTAGGAAAAATTGTCTCCAACTTATACAAAGTGATGACAATGTTCTGATGCATTTTCTCAAGCATATCCTCTTACTGTGTTGTTGAGAATAAGTTCTTGAAGAACTGACGTATCTCAATGAGATGTTTCCACATATTATCTGGGAGCGCACCAAATGTAATGGGTAAAAGAGTCTCCATGAAAATCATGACTTTTCATATTGTTGAACTTTGCCTCATCAGGATCCACGATATTCCTCAAATTAGAGCAATATCCATCAGACATTTGAAGCTCCTTTACTCATTCACACAACTCTCTTTGTTTATCCACAGGAAGTACGAACTTTGCTTTTAGTTTAACTGGCTTACCACTTGGGCCTAGATGTAAATGTAATTTTTGTCTATCACATATTTCTACAACATCCATTCTTGATTTGGCATTATCCTTTGTTGTTCCATGGGCATCTATAATAGTGTTAATGATGTTTTCGAAAAAGTTCTTCTCAATTTGCAACACATCTAAATTATGGCGGAGCAATTGGTGTTACTAATAAGGCAACTCCCAGAATATGTTCTTCTTCGTTCAGTTGTGCTCATTTTCCTTAGATCCTGGTATGACAAAGTTACAATTTGTAGTTACCAGTGGGTAATTTTCCACCTCGACATAAAGTTCTTCCCTAAATAAGCGGTGAAGAGGACCCCCTATAATAGTTCTACCTTTCCTAAATGATGTTTCATTTCTTCTGAATGCATGATTCCGTGGTAGAAAATACCGATGATAATCGAACCATGAGAATTTACCTCTATTTCTCAATCTCAAAACCTTTTGCTGTTTCATACATACGGGATATGCCAATTGCCCATTAGTACTCTACCCAGATAACATTCCATATGCGAAAAAATCATTGATGGTCCATATAAGTGCAACCTTCATCTAAAATGTATGCCCCGTAGAAATGTTATATATCTCAACTCCAATATCCCACAACTCTTTTAACTCATCAATAAGAGGTTGTAAATATACATCTATTTTGTTCTTGAGATTTTTAGAGCCGCGGATTACACAAGTCAAGAACATAAATGGTGTGGTCATACACATTTTAAGGAGAATGTTATAAGGGGTAACTACCACTAGCCAAATAGAGTATGATCTTGAAAACAAAGTGTAAGGATTAAATCCATCAGCACATAAGTCAAGCCTCACATTCCGAGGCTTGGAAGCAAAATCAGAATACTTGTTATCGAAATGTTTCCATGCTATCCCATCTGATGGATGACATAAAACACCATCCTCACGTTGATGTTCATAATGTCATCTCATGTGCTCTGCAGTATTTCTTGATGCATACAACCTCTATAGTCGATATTTTAATGGCAAGTAATGCATCATTGGGTATGACAATAGATTCTGATTCTTTTGTTGGGACCTTTGCCTCCTCCATCTTGAATGCCCACAAAACTTGCACATATCCAGATTTGCATCCTCTTTAAAAAATAGCATGCAACCTTTCCGTCAACAATCAATATGGACAACATCGTTGGTGAGATTTTTAACAACCTTCTTCGTTTACCCATAGTTGTTTGGCACGCGGTTATTAGGTGGACACATTTCTTTTATTAGTTGAACAATTTCCTTGAGATAGTTATATGGTATGTTATAATCAGATTTGATACTCAATAGTCTCACTGCAGCAGAAAGCTCACTATGGGTGGAACAACCATCATATAAGGGTTGTTAAGCAGTTTGAACCATATTATAAAATGGTTCTCGACAAGTGCTTGACTCCTCTTCCTTTACATTTTGATGTGCTATTATAGCATCATCAACCATGTCCACCATCCGATCTACATACGATTCATAGTAGTCATTACTAATATGACTTGACCTCCAATTTAGGAAATTTTACTATTTGACTATCCAAAATCATATTACTGAAGTTCTATTTTCCCATGACTTATCCAAAACTAATACCCTTTCACAAAACTCTTATACATAAGATGCATCTTGACCTCATCGGGTGTCAAGTACACCCTATTTCTGCATTTAGCACAAGGACATCTATACTTTTGCCCACTCAAAAACTTTGTTTGTCTATGTACAAATTTATTGAATTTGTTTACTCCGTCTAGAAATTCTTTCGTATAACCACGACGATCATGCAGTAGTCTATTATATATCCACCTACGATGTGGAGGACTATTCATATTCTGATCAAATGACAACAACCACATAAATTATTGGATAAGAATTAATTTTAATTAAAATTATAATAATTACATAAATTACTCATTTGTATATTACATATGTTTACTTATAAATTTCTACAAATGTACTTATATTCTTACAAATTTCAAAAAACTAATAATTCATACAACGTTGAGCGCTTTATTCCATTAACATATCAAATTTCAACGTAAAATTACCAAATCTAAGCGTACATTACATTGGGCAAAATTTCCAGACAAATTAGAGCTACAACTTCATACGAACATTCCATTTGAGTAAAATTATAAACTAAAGTATTTCATTCCACCAACATATTAAATTTGAACTTCACGTTACCAAACATAAATCCTAAATTGTATTGAGCAAAATTTTCAACCAAATTAGAGCAATAACCTTGCACAAATACCATATTTGAACAACATTATCAATTAAAGCATTTCATTCCACTAACATATCAAATTTTAACTTCAGACTACCAAATCTGAACCCTAAATCGCATTTATCAAAATCTTGAAAGAAATTAGAGCAATAACCTCACACAAATACCACATTTTAACAACATTATCAATTAAACAATTTCATTCCACTACCATATCAAATTTTAACTTCAAACTACCAAATCTGAACCCTAAATCGTATTTATCAAAATTTTGAAACAAATTAGAGCAATAACCTCACACAAATACCACATTTCAACATAAATATGAGCTAATTATGAAATTCTAACAATGTAATACAAAAATTTGTAAAAATTATAACTAGTGTAGTTGAAAAATTTACCTCAAACTTGTTGAAAACAACCGGCAAGAGAGGCGGCAGGTAGTGCCGACAGCTACCGATGGCGGGGGAGGGGCCGGTGGCCGGTAGGTGCTGGTCGCAGTGGTCGGACGACGTTCGCTGACGATCTCCTCTCTCTCTCCCCCCCCCCTAAACTCCTTCGTGTCGAATGAAAACCAGATCGAGATCTGGTTTCATTTAAGTGAAGGGGTGACGGAAACACCCGCCTTTTTTAAAAATTTAATTTTTTTGGCGGGGCGATGGAAGTTCCGTCGCCATCTGACTTTTCTTTAATATTGTTTTTCCGGCGCCAAATTCGTCGTCAAATTCGTCGTTAAATAAGTCCGTTGTTGAGTTCCGTCGTCATTTTGTACTTTTCTGTTAGTGGTATAACAGACATAATTAGAATGGATGTTAAAAATTACAAATAGCTTGAAAGGTTGTAGGTATAGTTTCATAGAATATATTAAAGGAAGGAAAAAAAATTCAAGTAAATGATGAAAACAGAATGTACAAAATGATTGGGGAAAAAAAAACATATGCTGCAAGGATTCTTAGAACCCCTATCCAACTGCACAAGCATTGACGAGTCAAACCTCTAAGCAACATGTACCCAACAAATCAAGTGTCAACAAAATGTTATCTAAATAAATATTGCTCAGTAAGCATATTGGTCCAAGGTCTTCACGTGTAGGCAGGGCGGACATAGCTTATGTCCGTCCCGTTGCACAATATAATTTACACTCTAGATATTTCTTGACCAATATTATTTACACCTCAAAAAAAAACTATATAAGTTTCATAAACAATAGGCTTGAATTCAAGTAACTGGACTTACACAAGACATGAAATCTTGTTGATTGAATAAGGCCAACAATGAATAAACGTAACTCAGAGCTTGCTATCAGGGGGGATATACACCTAAATCAAGTAATCTTTTTAAAAGTTACAAAATTGTCATTATGCCTAAATTGTTCTATGACGCATAGATTCTTCCAAACTTCGGGAATTTGTGGAAGATAACACAAACTTCTTCAATATTCAACTTGAGTACTTTTGTGGTTAGGCCTCTGTTGGGCCTTGTCTTGTTATATGTTCTCCTACTCCATGTATTGACAGTATGTTGGATTTATATGATATAATGAGTGAAGTATATAGTCAATGTGTCCTACACAATAAATAAATTAAAAAAAATCTAAGGTGAGATCACTAAAACTCAAAGAAAAGAAAGAAAACACTAAAAAATTAACTAAAAGCAAGGGGAGGCATCCACGCAAGTAACTTTGAGTAATGGAAATAACATAGTACCTCCTTGGACTCCCAATAGCATCACATGCAAACTATAATTTTCTTTAACTACTTTCGAGATTCTTTGGTCTTTCTTTAGTAAAAGTTAAGTAAATCTTGAATGAGATAACCTTACATGGAAGAATTAATTGTGAGAAATATAAGAAATTGATTCGGCTGAATTTGACCCACGTTTTACATATAAGCAAACTCACCCATCATAGTTACTCCGACCTTTGTTTTTCTCAACAAATTTACTCACTCAAGCACAAATATGCTAAATTTGCTAATGCTTTGAAATTATTTGGGCCATTCGATAGGGCAAACCTAAAAGATGAAGAACATCCATTTATCATTACCATAGTTGGTCGGATTTTTAGAGGGTCGGATCTTCAGTGGTTCTATGACTTGCATCTTCTATCCTTTACTTCCAAAATATTTAGGGATGACAATGAAACCCGTACCCGTTTAAACCTATAAAATCCACCTCATTTAAAACCCAAATGAGTGGTGAAAATGAGTTTATGGGTGGGTATTAAAAAATGGATACGGGTATGGGTACGATTATGGATATATGCCTCACCCGCCCTATATTCGCATGCTACCCATGCCCCTTTTTATAATAAAATGAAAATTATTTTGTTTAACATTTTTTCGATTTAAATTTAATCCAAACATTTCTACCAAAAAATTAATCAATAATGTATTTAACTTCACATTTCTAAATAATATACTCCCAAAATATCACAACTTTATAATCTTATAATGACAAAAATATGCGTACTTGAATATGGGTTACATATGAGTATTAATTTTTATTCTTTATATAAATCCAAATAAAATGTATAAATCCACAAAATTCGATAAATATAAATATAAATTTTATTTTTCAATATCAATGAATTTGAATACAAATATAAATATGATTTTAAAAAATAAATATGCGTGAAATACGACTGAACCAATCCCATATCCGTCTCATTGTCATCCGGCCATCCCTAAGAAAATTACACCCAAGCTTTCCACTCCAACTCTCGCTCTCTGTCTCTTTCCTCCGCTAAAATGGCAGCCATGGCGTTTTCTCCTTTCTTCTTCGCCACTCGGATGTTCTCAGCATCTCCTCCAACTCACAACGCCTCGACTCGGCCTTCTCCAACTCTTCGAGCTTCTCTCTCCTCCAATGTCATCTCCCCTTTCGTCGGAGACAGCGTCTGCGGCGACTTTCCAGGCCACAAAATCCGGCCTCAATCTCTCAATTCGGCGAATCCCTCCTCTTCGCGCCCTCAGCGTGACGTTGTCACCATGGTTCGTTCTTCTTTCCCTCAATACTTTTCACATTTCTTTGCTACCATTGTTCTCTTTTGCTTTTTGCTGAAATCATCTAGGGTTTGTGTTTTCCATTGGAGCGTTTTCTTGATTGCATTTTGGCGGTTGAGTTTTGTGTTTGGATTGTTTTGAATTGAAGGGTATTAGTTGGATTTTACTCTACAACCATTAGTATTTTGGAAGGAACTGTTAATATTGCAAGTGTTTTGATCAGAAATGGATAGGGAAAGGCGTAATAATGGGTATTCAGGGAACTTGGCAATGTTCAATCATGTGTGGATGACATAACCGGATTATTATGCATCTTGCGTGCTTCCAGTTGGGGTGGACTGATGTTAATTGGGTCATTGGTGCACTATATAAGTTGCAATTCCTTCAAATTATTATTTTTGTTGAGAGTGGTAAAGTGTACAGGGATTGAGATATCATATTTGTTGTCTTAACATAGTTTGAGAAACTGCCAATAATCAAGTTAGTTTTAAGAGGAGCAAAACCCCCTCAGTTGCCAAGGCAGAAGCACGAGAGCTTTAAGGCACATATTTGTGAAAGCTTAGCAATTGTCTAATTGATATTTATACTTTCAAATTCTGGTTTTACTTGGAGCTAATCATTAAAATTTTATTTAGTAAAAAAAGAAAAAGAAAATTAAAGTCACATAGTAATTAAGTAAAAGATTTGACCAAATCATTTTCCTTCACCAGGTTAAACCTCACCAAATCATTTTCTGAGGTTATCGCTTCCTTTTCTACTAAACATATCAATGAGGTGTAAGGAGTTTATGCCTTGCTTGGGGCCCATTGACATGCATACCTTAATAGGCCTCTAGAAGGTGGATTGCCTCATGAAATCTAGGAGATGACATGCTTCCTTGGCTCTGAGTTGCACCATTAGAAATTAAGCTTGTAAGAGTCACAAATGAAGTTATTATACATGTGTTCAGGTTTTTGGAAGATATATTGATATATGGTGGTATTTTCTCATTTTCATAGCTTAAGCCTTAGAAGGTTTTAGAGTGTTCCTAGACCATCTCAGATAGTTTCGAATATATCTTGGACCACCATAATACCCGTTTTGGGCATTTGGGTCACATTTGAACATGTGAAAGTTTATGTCTACAAAACCATTATGCTTATCCAAAATATTTATGGAGACGTTAAAAGAGTCCTAAGTGGCTTTGATGACTAAGATGATAAGCTTCTCAGCTTTCCCAAAATGAAGGGCAAAGGGAACTATGCATAATTTTCCAGACTTTCTGAAAATATCTGAAAATTTGGCAAATAGTAAAGATGCACTTCTATTGACGCTCGCTACGTTTTACACCTCAGCGTAGAGGGTATTATATATCACCATAATCCTCATTTTTACGGCTTTTCATAATCACCTTTCAAAACAGGTTTTGGTGTACAACTTCTCATGAGCACTGAAATGAGCTCTGCTCCCCAACCATACAGAGCTTTTGAGATTTTTTTGTTTTAAAGAAAACCCAAGAAATTGCTTGTTGGAAATATGTGCTTTTGTTGATCCCTCAAAACGATCCATGGTCTTTTACGTCAACTCTAGATGATTCAGATATTGGATGCCACCATAATCTTTGTCTTTTCAACGTTCAACATCAATGAATTGGTGCCAATGAGGTTAGTACGCTCTTTGAAATTCAGAACCATTGAAGAAATGTAGAGTTGGAGTAGTTGAAGCCTCCCAAGATTCTAGAAGTGAAGATTATTTTTTGATTGGGAAAACGCTCCAAAAATTTCAAATCATGATCGAATGCTCCTATTGACCATTCAAAAAATTTTGGTTTCTTTGGACCATCCTAAACCATTTACATTGTGATGTGTGCCACCGTAATATCCATTTTCAAGCTTTTGGAAATCATGTTTTAAAATCTAGAAGATGGTGCTCATTAATCGTACCCTTAGTCTTAAAACGTGCGAGGCGCATAGGGTCCGAAAGCGTGAGGCAAAGGCGCACGCATCATGAACGCGAGGCGCACTTTTGTGCAAAAGTTTTTTAAAGTATTTCATATTTCACAAAGTTATGTTGCATAAACAAGTTAGACAAATGCATTAAAAATGTGATTAGACATCAATATAAGTACTAACACCGCAAATAACCTTAAGATATGTTATCTTATCATCGTAATTCCCCAATGCACGCACTTATGGCACAGGTTTAATTCACTTTTTAGCTCCCAAGGAAGGAAAAGAAGAAAAAGGTAAAGGCAAGGCTAAGAAAAACAAGAAAAGGGGGGAAGATATCGCCTCGCATCCTTAAGGCGCACCTCATCCCTTCTGAGGCGCTGACTTATGGAAATTGTTTAGTTGGAGGTTGGACAGCACATCTTCGAGCCTCATAGGAACCCGAGAAATGGATGCTATCTCCTATCTTCATTTTTCATGGGTGTCCGAATATTTGGTGTCAAATGGTGATAAAACTCAATGCCCTCATGCTGACCTTTCAAAATGCTGCAATTTCTTAAGATGAATCTGGATCAGTTTCAACTTTAAAGAGTATTATGTACAACCAAGCAAAATCCCAGTGTTTTGGGCATAATAGATTACACTTCACAATTTAAAATAAATGATGCCATCTCAGTTATTGAAAATGTCTAGGGATATTTTGAATTATAGGATGTTCTAAATGTAGGGTGGTAACTGGCAATAGACTGTCGATAATGCCAACTTTTGTGGCATAATAAATTCCTCTTTGTGCCTCAGTGCACCTTTTTCCCTTTAAAAAGTAAGCATAGAATGTATCGAATGTCACCATAATGCTCAGTGTTTGCCCTCTTCAAATTGCACTTTAAAGCTTATAAGATGTGATAATGAAGTTGTTATGCACATTTAAATTGCTGAGGAGGGATATTTAGAATGTCCATAATGGAGGATGCTGTAATAACAATTCTTACATGGGAAAATTCACACAAAAGTTTCGAACACTCAATAATTCAATTCGGTTCAATTCTGTCTTCCTCAAACATGCTAGGGAGTTTAAGTAGAAAAATACAGTATAAACGATAAGGAAACTAAAGGATAATGTAATCAAAAGATATTATTTGCTAGCTAATGATAGAATGAGATAACTGAAGGATAACGTCTTCCTAAATAAAAATTCCTAAATTTCTAAATGTCCAATTTCTTCTAGAATATATCTTCCAATGATATCTGTTTGCATCATAATCTCCCGCCGGAAACGAACTCGGCTTCGGCAAGTTGTCTTGAAGGAACCGCTCTAAGAGCATAGGGTTCAATTCACGGAACTTATCTTCTGTAATCCAAGTGGCACATGATTGTAGGCGGCCTAACCATTTTACCAAGAAACGACGGAATCCACCACAAGAAGACGACACAAACTCATTATCTAGCACAACCGCAATGTCAGGATGTGTCTCTTATTTTAAAAAGCGCGCCTCAGGTGCGCCTAGGCGTGGTGAGGCGCGAGGCGATGTCCGTTGCGCTTCAGTGGTGGTAAGGCGAGGCGAGGCGAGGCGAACGTTTAAAGCGGGTTGAGGCGTGGACTTCAGTGCGCCTCAAGGTGAGGCGCGAAGCGATTACAAAGCGAGCTTTATGGAACTTAATGGGACCGTTGGCAAGAACTGGGAAATAAAAAAAAAAATGCAACTGACCTTCTCTAAACTCCAGAACCAGAAGCTCGACAAAAACCCTAGGTCCTCTGCTCAAGGTCTTCACGGTTCAAGGCACTCTCTCCAGGTACGAATCTCCATTTCTCTGCTTCCAATTTTCTTTCCCTCTTCTTATGTGATTTTGGCCATTTCTGTGGCATCTGGATTGCGTTTTGGCCATGGTCGCTGTCGTTCTTGCTTCTCCTCCTCTTTCCCTTCTTGTTCGGCCATGTCTGTTGGCCACGGCAGTGTTTCGGCCACCTCCCCCCCATCTCTCTCTCCCCCTTCCTCGTTGCCGCTGGGGGCTAGGGCACACAAAATGTTTCTTTTTTTTTTTTGGAAGCATGTGGGCACTGGGCAGAGGTAGAGAGCCATAAACTGTGACCCACATGCATGAATTGAAGCCTTTAAAGGCTTTTATTTTGGGTTGTTTGTTAATGTTTTTCAGGTTTGTTGATTGCTAATTAGTTTTATTTTTGTTTTGTTTTGGTGAAAATGTTGAATCAGTGGGTATTTGTGACACTATGTGTGGGAACTTGGTTGTTGATTGTTGAATTGAAATAGAAGATTTTAACCCATCCGGTAATCCTTCGGTCTCTTCAAAGTCTTTAGACCCTGCCAGGAAGTATGGAAAGGTGGATCCGAACAATAGAAACACTTGGTATTGCGACTTTTGTTGAGTGAGGACGACAGGAGGAGTTTTTCGCCTTTAGCAACACCTAGCCGGTGGTCATTGAAACACCCTAGGTTGTCAAAAAGTGCCCGAACATGTTAGACAAGAAATCCAATATTATATGGAGCGAAAAAAGACCACCAAAGAGACATATAATATGTCTAGATGCATTCATCAACATTACATGGGTGAGCATTATGATGATGATGATGATGATGATTGTGTTGAAATGAATTCAAAAGGTGGAAGTGGAAAAGTTTCAAGTGGCGGCTCCAAGGGAAGTAGTAGCATGTCTTCTAAGAAGCCAAGACAAAAAGGTCTTTTAGATGTATTCTTTGCTCCTAATCCTGCGAATGTTGTCAAAGCTAGAAAGGAGCAAGGGAGGCAAAAAATAATAAATGAATTGTGTAGAAAGGAACTAAGGGAGAGGGCTTGTGGAGACATTACTAGGTGGTTTTATGATGCCGAAATTGCTTTTCATGCTGCCACATTAGAAAATTTTGCTATTATGTGTGAATCAATTGATCAATTTGGTGCCGGATTGAAACCGCCTTCCATGTATGAGCTAAGAGTTCTTTTTCTTAAGAAAGAAGTGGAGGCAACCGAAAAGACAATGGTAGAGCACAAGAAAGAGTGGGCACATAAAGGTTGTTCAATTTTATCCGACGGTTGGCGTGATACAACCGTGCAAAAGGATATTGTTAACTTTCTTGTCAATTCTCCTAAAGGTTCGGTCTTTATTAGATTGATGGATGTTTCCGAAGTTATAAAGGATGCCAACTTGTTGTTTAAGGTTCTTGATGATATGGTAGAAGTTGGAGAAGAGAATGTGGTCCAAATTGTGACCGACAATGCATCTAATTACGTGAAGGCGGGTAATTAGCTAAGAGTATTAATTTTCTTTGTCTTAGAGTAATTATGTATCTTCTTTCTAATGTTTAAATTCTAATTTCGTTCTTATAAAAATGATTTGTAGGAAAATTGCTAATGGCTAAGAGACCACATCTTTATTGGACTCCATGTGCTGTTTATTGTCTTAATCTCATCTTAGAAGATATTGGAAAGAACATTCCAAAAGCCAAGATTGCTCTAAAGAAGAGTATGGGCATTAATGCTTATATACATAGCTCAGTTGCCTTGATAAACATGATGAGGAGATTCACCTGCCAAAGGAACTTGCATAGACCCGCGGTCACTAGATTTGCTACATCCTTCATCACTCTTTCCTCCATTCACAAACAAAAAGAACAATTTGAGAAAGATGGTGACTTCTCAAGAGTGGAATGATAACAAATGATCAAAAGACTCTGGGGGAAAGAAGGTGGCGTCCCATCTTTTGCAAGAAAGCTATTGGAAGAATGTTCTCTATGCTCTGACCCTATTGTTAAGGTTCTTCGAATAGTAGATGGAGATAAAAAACCTGCTATGGGTTATATTTATAAGCCATGGGTAGAGCTAAGGAGGCTATTGCTACTAGCTTTGGACACAAGGAAGAGCATTATGAGATGGCATTTAAGTACATTGATACAAGATAGGAATGCCAATTTCATCAACTTTGCATGCGGCCAGACATTTTCTAAATCCTGAAATCTATTATTCAAACCCAACTATTGAAGATTGTAGTGAAGTGATGAAGGGTTTGTATGGTTGCATTTCGAGGTTGGTTCCGCAATTGGAGACCTAAGACAAGATTCTTAAGGAATTGAATTTATACAAGAATGCACAAGGTCTCCTTGGAATCAACCTGGCCGTAAGACAAAGGAAGACTCTAGCTCCCGGTAAGAATATTTAATACAATATTGAATTTAGGTTTATTCGTTTTTTAAAGCATAAATATTCATTTAAGTTATTTCTTTCTTTTGGTTTCTAATAGGTGAGTGGTGGAGTTCATAAGGATCCTCCACACCTCACTTGCAAAAGTTTAAGATAAGGGTCCTTAGCCTTACTTGTAGTGCAACCGGATGTGAGAGGAATTTGGGCGTTTTCCAACATGTAAGTTGGAACATCCACAAAATAATTTTATTCTTTGATAGTCAAATAATTTTTGCAATTGGTTTTTGACAGCATCTCTTGGGCCTTTACTGGTGTTTATGGTCCGCATGTTAGAGTTGACAAACTGAG